>JAQGBH010006698.1:0-12065 GCA_034698265.1 Sminthurinus aureus
CATGAGAGGCTCTCAAGACCCCCCCACCCCCCCCTGTGACGTAATATATATGGTCCCTTACAAGAAAAATAAAACAAAAAATGTTTTTTACAGTTCAATATATAAAAAAAAACAACAACATATCATGAAAAAAACACTATAACATTACTTAAAGTTTATTATAATTCACATAAAACTGGTCGTATCAACATCTAAATCATTCTGTAGTCCAATTTGAGAAGAAAAATCAACTAATTGTCGATAATGAATAGATGGATAAAAAACAGGAAGAGAAAGTGAATCTTGATGAATATCCGAGCCTTTTCGAATAATAACACTCAATCCTGGACGAATTTTCTTGTATTTTAACTCTATTGTTTTTCTCATAGAATCACAACTTTGTTTTGTAGTTGATCCCACAGTTAAATAAAGTATCATCAAATTTTTACATGTCTCCATTAAATTTAGCACACTTTTAGGGTCAAGTGGATGTTCTAAATCATTGAGGGGTGCCCACAGAAGAAACCGTTGTAGATTAACACAAGAACAAAGTGAAGATACCAATCGGATGGATGAGCCAATATAATTTTGCTCTATTCTGTAAAAAATAAAAATACCACTTAAGTACATAACAAACCATTATATATATATATGCATTATAATTTTTTCAAATGGTACAAGATTATCGATGGTAAACATAATAAAAAAATAATAGAGTGTGTAAAATTTATTATATTTAAGTAATTACAAAAATACCTTAAATCCTTTAACTGATTCAAATACTGTAAAGCTGTACATAGCTCATTTATATATGAACATTTTGCTCGACTTCCTAATCCTTTCAGTCTTAAACTTTCCAATTTACAATTTTTAGCAACCTGCATTTAAAATACAATCATATTAGGAACATATTACATAAAGATGAAATTTCATATTTATTCATATTAATCATATTATATGTGTGATATTATCCATCATATTGTATAGAAGCTTATAGGTTATAGGTACATTTTAGGCATACAATGTACAATAATATTATGATGTGCATTATTTATGTATTTTATTTACTCGTATTAAAAATTGTCCATCATAAATAGGTGCATTTTCTATTGTTAATTTGACTAGGTTCTTCCATCGACTAATATTCATAAGAGATTGTGTGATAAGTGTTCCAGGTCGAGTTGTTCCAGAAAAAGCAAGTTCCAATTCTTCAATTAATGGACAAGATACAGTAAGTAAATCTACTCCAGAAATACATTGATTTGGTCCATTCACTTTATTTGTCATAGCTAGTCTTCTTTTGACCCCCAATTCTGTTGTAGTCGTTTCAACTTTATTGGTCACAGAATTAAAGAGTATTGTATTGGGTGAATATTGAGCACTTGCGAGTGATGAAGATGATAAGGCAACTCGGTAGTTTTCCACTATGGTAGAATTTTTGATTTCTATATTTTGTGTTTTGTATACAAACAAAAAAGACATAAAACAAATGTATAAATTTAATATAAATTATTATAAATTACAGCTAATGCTAACGATGTTTTATACATTTTGCTTCTACAAAAAAACTCGTAGGTAAAAAAATAGATTTTTCTGTCCATACCCATTAAGGCAAACACTGGTAAAGAAAGTTTCTTTAAAGTCCCTCCTAATTTTCCTAAAGCAACACAGATTTCAGGGTAGGGAAAATGAACATCTTGACATACGTTTATCAGATTAAGTTTTGGATGCATTTCAATAAATCGGTTCCAGTCCTGTACAAAAAAAAAGGGAAATAGTATAATATTATGATAATACATATATAGTTTAAACACTTTTTGTCTTAGGTCTTAGATGCAGCTATAATTTACTATTTTAAACGTGTTATATGTAAACAATAAAATATTCGTAATAAAATAATGATAATATTATATTATTATTACCAGTTTAACGTTGAAAGCTTTGAGTACAAAGGACTCAAGATTATGAGCCATGTCAAAAACGCCATTTAAATTAACTATTCGTGGTAGTCCATCCGTAATTTGTAAATGTTTAACCTAAAACAGTAATTATTATTTATAATTATTTTAAAGTTTTTATAAAAAGTACAAATAATATTTCTGTAGTATGCTATATATTTTTGAAAAACCTTTTCAAAACTGTTTCCAGAAAGCCAATCAACAGCTTTTTCAATTAAAGGTAAAGATAGAGTTTCAACAGAATCCAATTTAAGTTTTGGCCATTGTTGGGAGAATCCGGAAAATGAAGAGGCAGAACTAGAGGAAGAACCATTTAAACCTGAAAAGATTTTAAACAAAAAATATGACAAATTGTATGAATTATATTTATGTTTATAGCGTTTCAATTCCAAAAATAATTAAGATTACAATACAATCTATAGCGTATCACACATATATATAATACAATATTATTATATTATACACTCACTTAAAAAAGGATGATCAAGCCAAAAATGTTCAAGTTGAGTTCCATTAGTATTCTTTTCAATATTTTTGAGAATATTGTTAATAAGTTTTGGTGTATACAGTCTTTGATGAGCTAGTACTCGAAGTGTAAAAGTCTTTAGTTTCGGAAAATCCAAATTGTCAATCAAATTTTCTTCACCAAAAATTTCAATCAATTTTCGTTCAGCTTGAGTCTTTGGCCAAGAGAGAATCCACAAATGTTCCAAATTCTTGCACATTGAAATAAAATAAGTAAGTCCAGGATGATAAGTATAGGATGCGGAATTACCATGTTGAAGCATTGGTATATGAATCAATAGACATTTCAATTTTTCACATTCTGTTTTCATTTCTGCAATATCAGCTAAACTTGGACCGGTCTTGGTCTCTGATGTTTTGGATCTCAAAATTCCATTGGAAAAAGATAAAGAAGCAGATGACAATGTTTCACGATCACCTCTATGATCCCATGACCATGATAGAGCAATTAAATACAACTTTTTTGATAGTACTTGTTTGAGATGTTGTAAAGATAATTGTGTTCCGGCCACCTGAAGCTCGACTGAAATAGAAAAATAAATAAATAAAAAAGTATTAACGACCATTTGTGTCCAAGCATGTGTGTCATTTGTCATGTGCCATCCATGGAATTACATAATAATAATATACAACAAAATCAACTCCATCATAATAATAATTGTATAATATAAATAAATACAAAGTTGTAAAAAAAATGTACCTAAGTTGAATAAAGGTACAGTAACATTTCTGATCACACCAGAAGGTATCCAATAAACATCATTTAAATTTAATTTAGTTATCACAGTTGCTCGGTCACAATTCCCCAAAAATTTGACAAATGTCAAGCGGTCCAAAGCAAAATTCCATTGGTAATTCAAATCTGAGCAGAGTGATTTATCTTTTAAAAGATTATCAAGTTTTTGACATGTTTGAGATAACCTTATGACATCTTCTAAGTTCAAAAATGACACAATGTGCAAAAGCACTTCGTCACTTAAAGATGATGTCAAAGGACTATTTTCTTCTTCCATAATAGCATTACAATTGATCTAGATATATACGTATTTAGTAAAATATTTACAATTATTATTATACTGATTTGTATACAAACTCTTTTTTTTATTTCTAGACTACGTATTTACACTACAATTTAATATTTCATGTATCTTTATCACAGTTTATGAAAAACTTCCACTTCATGGAATTATTTAACAAAATCTACTAAACAATACATTAAATCTACTCACAAAAGCTGACTAACCACAGTTAAATATTTAAGTTCTATAATAATATAATCCCAATTATATTTTACTCACTCAGCTCAGCTCATCAGCTGGTCGTGATTTGAAAATCTTGTACAAACTTGTAGACGCAAGGATTTTTTGTGCACATGTTTTTTTTTTTAGAGAAAGCAAATAAAAAAACCTTAAACTTTCTCTCGTTAAAAATATTCTGTGTAATTGTTTTGATCCCATCATTTAATGTATTATCAACATCATTTGCCTAATTGTTACAAGTCAAACATTTTTTAATAATTATCTTCCATTCGTAAGATAAATTATGAGAGTCCACGGACATGTACACAAACACCATCATAAAATTTTCTTGTATAGAATTAGAACTCTGAAAGGCCTCGAAAAAATGATCTAATAATATATTGACTGTCTGTCTGACGGAAACCTGAGGAGCGTAACAATGAGCACCATGAACTATTTATGTACACGACATTCATTCTGAAATCTTGCCACGTTTTCTATATATATATACATTTTAGACACATGCATATATCTATAAAACTCTGGAGAAGGAAAAAAAACAGGAACCATGCAGGTTGCATTTGTTTTTGTCTATTTTACGAGCATGAACTTTTGTCATTCGATATGCAATGGTAGTCCCATGTACAGTTGTACATATATAAAGAGAAAGCATATGTAAGATGTAAGTATACACACATAAAATATATAAATATTCAAGGGATGGGAAATGGGAAAAGGAGCAGTATTTTGAAAGTGTGCTTTTCATTCCAGTTTCCAGTCTCGTCATTTCATCAGGATTTCGCGGGGCTCTGAATTCTGAGCTGTACATTCATTTTAGTTATAGTCTATAACTTATAGGGTATAGAGTATAGAAGATCAAAATGAAGCTAGTATATTATTACAAGGACTGGAGAAAAGAAAAAGAAAAGTAGATTTTAAGGGGGGAAAATTAAGGATAAAATAAAAGAAAAGGAGAAAAAAAGTTTCACACTTTCAGCCAGTGCTGGTTATACATGGTCACGGGTTACTTTTAAGACGCTTCTCTTCTGTAGTTTAGTTTTAGTGTGAAATTTGAGTATATTATATGTTTTTGTGTGGTTAGAAAATGTGCCATTTGATATTTGATATTTATATATTCTGAATTCTGAGTAAGGGAGGTTCTTGAATATTTGGAATTTCGAGTGTTTAGTGAGTTTTGTGAGTAGAGTTGAGAAAGGAGAAAGTCTTGTTTCAAGTTGTTATAATACTGTGAAATAATAATACACACTTTTAGTGGATATACATAAAGATATATACATGTGCATACTACATACTACATACATGTATATTTATAATATACTGGAGCAATATACACATATCAAATATTTAGTTAATATATATTATAGTTAGCGGATATCATAGAACAGGTTATTATTATATTATGTATTATTATTATGTACATGATAGGTGCACAACTCACTCTCACGCAAATAAAGTTACATTTTATATTGATGTATTATATAAGGATTAAAGGAACTGTGCCACTCTGCTCCCCATTTCATTCTATCCGAGCGCCAATGCACACTCAAACTTTCTCTCTCTTTCTCTTTTTCGCTTGTACACATGGACAAACAGAATACAGAATGCTACATGTACTATACTCATAATAACAGTGAACTGGACTCTGATGTTGATTATGGTGGTGGCCAAGCAGCAAGAATATTTAGAATTCTGGATTGATTCTCTCTTTCCCTGTGACCTACCTTCCTAATACATAATACATACCGTGTACTGTGTACTGTGTTGTATGTGAGTAAACGCGCGTTGCCCTCGTCCTTTCATGACGACTGTGTATGAGTGCTTGTCTGTTGGTGGGTTATTTTTGACCATTTTGGTATTGGCGGCTGCCCTCCTGTCCTGTTGTTGTCTCATCTACTACCTTCTCAGTCGAGGACAAGGGGAAAAATTACCAGCAGTATATCAAGACGATCAATCACAGGATGAAAGCATCCAATTCGTCAACTAGTATCAGCTCATCCATCTATTTCAGACTCACAAGGATCGTCGCCCTTACTGATATTGTAAAACAGACACTCTTTTTTTTGTACCCGAAATCCAACATTTACATGTCAAATTCCTATATTATCGAATAATTGTCCTTGCTGATAAAAATAATTATTATACATTATTATTGCTAATACTTTTTTGTTTAAACATGATCATACTTAGGTCATTTCCCTCACTGACACAGTTGTCACAGCCCTTATTTTCTTTGGAGATGAACAAGACACGTTTAAAAGTCTCTACTATAAAATTGTTAAGCAAAAAGGAATTATAGTTTTCCATTCAAGTGATCAAGGTAAACAAAAACAATTTGTAAACAACATAATGATAATAATAACTATTATTACTATTTACTGATAAAGTAAATGAAAAATAACTGTAACATATTTTAATCGCAAGTGTCTTTTGTTTTTGCAATCTCTGTAGTGAGATGGAACCAAGCTTTGATTTCCTGGATTGTACTGGTAGTGATAACCATGTTCAACTTATTGTGGTTCAACACGTCGTGTTACTTACTTTATGGCACAACGAAAAAGGTTAGTAAAAAATTAAAACATACCTGTATTCTGTACTCACAACAATATTAGTTTTATAGTGTGAAAAAAGTAATGTAATCGTAATTCATATAAATTATAAAATGGTGATGTTTGTTTCCAAAAAAAATGTGTAGAGTGATGGTGGGAGTCATCGGCTGAATTACTGTCGATCCTGGTTGCTTCTCTCAGCTATTTTACTCATAATTTACTCGATTAATATTTTCACAAATGGAAATGCATATCCCATATCTCTAATTGCCTCTCTTGCCGCTTTAGTCTACCGAGTTTTCGTTGTATGTGTAGTCTACGGTCTTCTTCTACACCTCGAGGAAGATGCTCGTCGTCCTTTCTTCAGTACTGTAAATGGAATATACCTCCACCCGCCGTCTCTTTCTTCCTCCTCCCAAAAATACCAGCAACAGGAACAACGAAAACAACAACAACAACAACATCAAAACTCAATCAAATCATTTAATACAATCCCTACAAAAAATGTTGTCCCACCAAGACAACAACAGGAATTACCCTCAGCACATTATTATGGCAACTACCCCCAACATTCACAACAACAACAGCAGCAGCAACAACAACATCAACAACAACAACATCAACAGTATCAGCCACAACAACTGCAACCAAAATACCAAAGTTACGGATTCCAACATCTCTAAAACAATTTGCACAGAGAAAACACAGAAGAAACACATAAATCCAAATTATATAAGAGTTCAAACGGAAAAGACACAGGCCACAAAGTTATTTTTTTCAAAAAGAAAAATAAATAAACAATGTAATTTTTTTACACACGTATTTTATCATGCTTTTATCAGTACTAAATCTAAATATCAAAACTAATGTAGCCACACAAAATGAAGCTTAAACATAAAACATAATAAATGTAAAAAAGCCTATATCATATATTTTCCATTTTCTGTGAGTACAAAATGCATTTTAATGTATGTTCCTTGAATGGATGTTTTATTGTAATCATGATAAGATAAATAGCCATGATATCATATCTCAAGTTTTGAGTCTTGAGCATGGCTAATTGCTACACATGTACAAATAGCTGTATAATGTGCATTGTACAAAATGTTAGACAACATGTTAAATGTGTACAATTTATTACATTGCTGATTACTCGTCATTATTCAAGCTTCAACGCATATAATCCAAATGAGCCTCAATAAAATAAGAACAACTACTATAATAATATATTACAAGCTTCATTGAATTTCTCTCCATGTACATTTTACACCCTACACTATACTGATGGATATACGGCAGCATATACACATACTATTTCATCATTCATTCATTCATTCATTCATTCATTATTCATCAATGGATTCTCAAACCGTCAAACTAGGATAAATAAAAAGTTTTAGTTGAAAATCATGTCATATGAAACATGAATGATGTAGATAAAGGAGTGAGACGGGACGGTAGGGTTTTAATTTTTTTATGCATCATGTTGAAATTTAAGTCACTGGGATAAAGATCGAGATACACAAGTTGTACAAGAGAGCAACAGCATAGTATTAAATATTAATATACCAAGTTCAAAGGACGAAATGGAGTAGATGAAAAAGGAGAAATGAAAAAGTTTTTTTATTTGTTGGTAAAAAGGGACAAAAAATATGGGTGGGCTGAGTTGAGTATTGATTGGAATTTTAGTAGCGAGAGGAAGAAGGAAATAATATTTATGCTCGATGCATTATGTGGTATATAGTATTTAGTGTAGTATATATGTATAAAATGTACAATGTATGGAGCATGGAAGAACAAGTACATTTGGAATTCTGTCAGAAGTATCCATAATCTATACTCTTTACGTACTCATATGCTGCATGAATATCTTATTGCATAAAACATAATAAAACACAAAATAAATGTGGATACATCTAAAATCTATCTATCTATATGTACACACATTTGGAGCGGAGTAGTAAGTAGCAGTACTAAAATGTACAACAACTGAAATGCAATATAAAATATACACAGACATGAAAAATATCCAGTACATACGACACACACGATACTACAAAATAATAATACTGAATGAATGCTTGGGACAAGTACACAAAACTATGTCTCTCTATTCTCTATTCGCTATCGTATTTGGTATTTGGTATTTGCTATGATATGATATGATATTCTGGTTGCATGTGAAAGAACTAGTTGCTTTATTTCCTTGCTTCTCTCCCGTACATTTCATTCAAACTCGGCTACTCAGCCCAATTAACTACCTACAAACTGTACACTGTACACTATTAACTGTACATTATTCACCACACACCCAGCCCAACACAGGACTGCTAATATACTTGATACTTGTGTACTTGACCATTTAGAGCTACTACGTTTTGCCCGTTTTATTCTAGGATAAAAGGGAATATAAAAAGCCCCATGTGATTTTTCTAGCTTATAGCTTTTTAGAGAAAAGAGAAACATAAAGGTCGAGGAGGAGGAGGAGAAAGTAGAAAGTACTGTAGCATTAGTTGAATCGGTATTGCATCAAGTACTTTTTTGTATTAGTAGTAGAACAAGCGTCAATAGAACAGCAAACAGCAGCAGTATGCGGAATTCTCCTGTATTTTTTAACTATGTCTACACATTACACATGTACATTATGCTGTATACTCTGAATACTACGAGTTTTGCAGTAGATTTTATACGACTCACAGTTGACTGACTGTAGCTGCACTCTAACTTTCTGCGGCTATTACTCTATTACTATTACACACAGCACACAGTACATGCAAAATCCTGCTCTATTCTACATTATACATTATCCTCTTTCACTCCAAGTACTTTGTCTATACACAAATAACCGTATGAATCAAATGGTGAATTCGAGTCATGGAATGCGGAAAAATAGACCGCGATCCCTGACAATTTCAACTGTTTAAGAAAAGGAACGGAAGAAACGCTGAACGCTCAACACAAGTCCACACAGAAACCAACTGGAACCTGGAATCCATCTCTTCCTTCCTTCCTTTCTTTCTTTCTTTCCTTTTCACTCTTCCCCATCCCATGGACAATGACATTGGAAACGAGACACAGGATATTAGAAAGAGCACTAACAAATAACAGAAAGTGCTCTCCACTCTCCACTCTAGACTACACTCGTTCTACTGTAAAGATTAAAGCGGTCAAATTACTGGTGTTTTCAATTTTATCTGCAACTACTACAATAAATAACATGTAAGAGGAGCTCAATTGTCCGTTCGAGTCAAAAACAAGAGTCAAGTGATTGACCACTTGAGGTTGTTTTAAGTTAATAAACGTCTTCTCTCCACTTACAGTAAATTTAATTGTTAATCCGTGTTCCAGTTTCTTTCTACTTTCCACTTAATTAGTGACTTTTGTTGTTGTGCAAATGTGTGAGAGGAAAACCGGCACTCTTTCACAAAGAAGAGGATAGCGAATTGTGAATAGAGACAGTCGACAGAGGAGAAAGGAGCAGAGTAACAGAAAAGGAAAGTCATCCGACAGAATCGTGTGCACGTAATTGGTTCGCACTACTCTCTTTCTCGTCTGGTTTGTCTTCTGTTTGTTTTCACCGTTCTGCATTCAGATATTGATTATGTTAATCAAAAATTAATAGTTCTTACGATGGAAGTCAGAGCTAAAACGAAAACGGACTTTGTGTTGAATGTTGAATATGAATAAAGTTGTCCGTTAAAGTTCTCCGTACTCGATATCGATAGTCCACAGTCCACAGTGACTCTCGTGTTCGTATTATTATTATCCTGCCGATGAACATGGCATAGCTGACGGCCAATTAAATGGCATGCAAATCCACCGGATAAATACAATGTTCTAATATTCCGACCGTTTTACACTGTACTCTCTGTGCCTTTTCTCTCTGCATCATATTTAGATTTTGCTCCTGAATATGAAAAATATCGTATGCGGCAGAAATAAAAACAGACAAAAGAATTCTAAACAAAATACAAAATTGGATTTTTCAGGGATTTACTTTTCTCTTCTTCTCAATGTCAGCTTCACTTATTAAATAGTTGTTAGTGTAGACGTGCAGACGTGTAGACGTACAAGAAGACTTGACAACAACTCGTAGACATTTCAACATTCATCCATGTTTATTTGACCTCAACTGGAGATGATTGTCCCTATTCCGTTCCACTCCGCCTTTTTACGTACGTGGAAGTCAAGGGAGACGAGCTTGATCTTCTCTTAAAAGTGGACCAAAGTGTAGAAAAATCCCAAATCACAAAAACACACATCTTTGACTCTGGTTCTAAAACTGATGGAAAACTGTAAAAGTCACCGAATCTCTAGAATTATTGCTCTCGTTGACCAGGTATGACGAATAATTATTATTTGAATAAAAAATAACACACGGTTTAATTACAGTCATTATTATTGTTAAAAATGCAGCAGAGTTTAAACTTTTGTGTGTCTCTAAATATGTTGTATATTGTCCGATCCATCCTTCTCACCATCAGCTGTGGTCCGCAATGTAAATTTAATATTATATTGAGAATACAAGTATTCTTGAAAGCTTTTAAAATTTTCATTTTTATAATACAAAATACAAAATATACAATAGCAAATACGGAATGCAATCATTAATGTGTTGTATATTGTTATGAAATTTTGAAACCAACAGTGATATGCTTTTCACCTTTATCACATTTTTTGGTGGAGAGAAAGTGAATGGCCTTTTTTATCAAGTGGAACTTCATGCCACTTTGGGATTAATTCCAGAGGAACAAGTGGCAGAGAAGAAGACGCTCACCGGTTTGCTATTTTCCATTAGTTTTGTACTCAACGTCTGTTGGATATTTGCAGCCTTCATGCTCTTCAAAGGAACTGAGCTGGTGAGTGTTCAGTATTCATATTCAGTCTCCAACACCCTCTCATTTCTTATTAATCTGCTCCATTGGAATTATTGAAAATCCGGGTTGTGTAAACGTAAAACTAACTGCAACATAATTTATAATTTATAATTTCCTCATTTGTTTAATTTGTTTTCAGAAGCAAATTGAACGGGGTAAAACCACAGAGCTGCGTTATTGTAGAATTTGGCTCGGTTTCTCGGTCGTTCTTCTCACTCTTCATCTCGTCAATATGTTTATTTATATTCACGAAGCTCTCCAAGAAGCTTTGGCCATCGCTGCCTTTATCTTGAGAGCCTCCTTTATGTACCTCGTACACATGTACATGACTGACCTTTCCAAATTTCGAGAGAATTTTCTAGCGGACATGAATGGACGATCTCGCCAGCTTATTTACATCCACCGCGAGGAGGACGGTTGTGAAGAAGGCCAGAGACTTAGAGGACAAGATGAAGAGAGTGGAAATCCGGACCGAGGAACCGAAGGGACAGAAGGAGCATGTACTAGAGGAACTATGGTCACCATTTCCTCAAACACGACCACGGTCACAAACAATCCTTGTGCAAATCATAATTTTAGAAATGGAAAATCCATAAGAATTGAGAGTTGAAATATTAGACTGTAAATTTTACGCACATTAATAATAATTATTATTACATAATACACGATACATGAATGAGAAATTCAAAAGATTACGATTAAAAATATTATATTGGCCTTACAAGATGTACTACTAAGAAATCTACATATGTATATTATACACATTTACAACAACAAAATGATGATATTGAAAATTGAACACTGAACAATTTAAAAGTTATCCAGGCTGTGATATCTGCGATACGCCATTACATTATATGCGTCAGTACTGCACAAATACCTACACATATGTATTTACACTTACTTTACGAAACTCTGATA
>JAQGBH010006699.1:0-12065 GCA_034698265.1 Sminthurinus aureus
TGCATTTACATGGCATTCCTTAAAAATATTTAAGGAATGCCGTGTAAGTGCAAAGGAATTCCCAAGCTTCCAACCACTAACTTATTTTGGCTCTGACAATATATTAGTATTAGAACAGGTAATAGGTGATGTTATCACATTTTCTGTAGTAAAATTATTTTAATTGTTCACCTATTTATGTACATGGTGTATACTTTGAGTGTTTTTAGAAAATTACAAAAAATAGTAATCATACATAATACATAATATATATTATATTATATCATTATGATCTATGGTTTGGGATTTTATGCATATACATGTAAAATGTATAATTTACATTATAGGTATATTATATGCTTTATAATTTGGATATTATGTTGCATATTTTTTTGCAAGATATACTAAAGTCTAAAAAAATTTACAGGTTGTTTAGCAACGATGGTTATTTTTTTTATCCAGATATAAACGAAAACTTTCAGATATTTATAACAGTTACATTTTATTTAAATTATGAACTATCAGTAGTATAGGATGTTTGTAGTTTGTACATACATATCAAAAAATCTTATTATATATATATTTATTCATTGGTTTCTTGTTTTGCTATTTCTCATGTTGATTTATGGTTCATATGTGTGCATATATCTTATAATAATATGTCTGTATGATATAATGTCATTGTAATATCCTGTGCCTTTTATAAATAATAAAAAAACACAAAAATTCAAAATACATCATAGATCATAGCGGATGCATAGTGTATATGTATATTTTGCAATTCATTCAAAATAATATGAGTATATACATCATAATATTGATATCGTTATAAGTTTTTACAATATTTTATTACATAAACAAAATTGTAAAGAATATTATGATGAACTACATAAAATCATAACTTTTAAGACATAAAAAAGTAACATCGAATAATGGTTTTAGAGTATATAATAATAATATCGTATACTCCAAGTAAAAATGTACTTTTAATTTTTTTTTACGATAACATAATAATATTATTATTTATTATTATTATAACATGTAGTTTTTTAAACTTTAAACTGTTGTTATTATTATTATTATTTACTTACAAAATAATACACGAGATATAATTTTCTTTTTTATCGTCGAGAAAACAAGAGAACAGAATAAAATCGTACACTCATGTTCAAGGATTAATAGTAGTTAATAAGTATTGTAAATTATGCATAATATAATATAATATTATTCATTTAGCGGCTCCAATAGACAATACTTTAAGTTGTTTTTTTGTACTCCCGCTACCAGAACTAAGGACTGATGAATTTGAAGAAGTGGCACTAACAGGTGATGTATAATTATCTCCATCTGACAAATCATCAGATTCAGATAATCGAGTTTTCATTTTTAGGTCCGATGAACTACTACTACGTACACTTCCAGACACTCGTGCTCGTTCTAAAGTTCTGACTATAGTAAGTATGGAAGAAAACCAAACAAAAAATGATTAAATTTAGAGTCTAGCAATTAACACAGTTCACATAATTCAGAATATAAATCAATTATACACGTGTATATTTTACAACGCTACACTTCAAAATATAAATCATACTAATATTAAAAAAAGAAGTACTCATAATAATAATATGGAGGATTAATGTGTCTAATAATATTGAATTACTTTGATTTTCAAGAATGTGATTTTGTCGTTTCAAGTCTTCAATATCATGTTGATGGGCTGAATTTTTTCTTCTCATGAATTGAATATATTCTGCTGCTTTCTTAAGAATTTGAGCACGACTCGACTGTAAACAAAAGTATAATATATATAATGTATAAGCAACTTAGAAATTATTACCGTTTTTACTAAACATTGTTGTTTTATTTTAGTCACTACTTTCATACATATGTGATAATTTGCATAATATATGTATAAACTTCATTAATAATAATAATATTATTAATCCTTTAATATGGTATCACGAGAGGCCTACAGGGAGTTATAAAATAATAAGTGGTAGACAGGTAAATATAAACATAACAATAAAAAACTAAAGTAAAAAAATAAGATTGTGTTCTTGTATAGTAAACTGCTCTTATTTTGCATTTCCTGTTTCAGTCCTCTCTCCTCTACCATATTCTAATTTAACAATAACTCACAATCCGTTTCGAAACCTTTTCTCCATGAAGAGATGGGACGGAGTCCCGAAGACTGGTAAAACTATCCTTTCTACAAACCATAAAAACAAAAAAAAACTTGCATAAAACATTATAAGTAAGTAATAAGTTTTATATTACTTTACAAGTAGTTTAAAATAATGATATTTCATACAAACAATCATGTAGAACAAAACAAAGTAGTACATAATAATATTATGTTTTCCTTACATGTGGTCTCTCCTTTTACGTTCTAGGGCATTATGGTGAGCACGTTTCTCCGCCTATGTAGTAGAAGATACACATATTTTATACAACAAGATATTAACATACAACTTAAAAAAAAACTATAAAATAATGTCATACAATACAATGTATATCATGTAATTTTACCATAATCTATACGTAACATAAAACATAATATATATTATTATAGTATATTATACACACCTGCGTCATTGGTTTGGATGATACTGAAGATAGGCCCATCTTGTCATTTAAGTCATCATCTCCCATATCATCATCCTATAGAAAGAAAAAAGAAATTAAGTTTTAAACTTTTTTTTAAACACCCAACAAAATATTATGAATTATGAACATTCATTGTTTTGGATGAGCACTTTAGAAGGTTATAATACTTCTAACTATATTTTAATTATTTTATTATATTATCATCAAACTTACTTCACTTTCGATGTCGTCTCTTTCATCGTCACTCATCATGATGATACCGTCGAGGAAAAGTGTTTTACCTATTCTGCTTGGTAATCTATTTCAACAGGTAGGAAACAAAAACATTGTTTATATAATATTTATTTAAAATTATGAAGCTAGAATGTATACACTGTGTAATATATATGTACTACAATAATATGAAATAGTGGATACACGTGTATATTTTACAACGCTACACTTCAAAATATAAATTATATTCGCTATAATATTTTTAAATGTGGTTCACGGTTCACGAAACAAAACAAGTATTATTTTGTATTTTGCATTTTACATGACTATTCAGATTTCAGATATAACAGTTAACCATAAATAATATTATCATAATATACATATACACAAAGATGTTAAAAGATTATAACATATTTAATACAAAGATGACAGTGATGTTTGATGAATTATGAAATTGACATGATAAACTTGATCTCACCTGAACTGAGTTCGTTTTAGTAAAAGAAGCAAAGTAAGTATTTACATATATTTATACACACACATATGTAAGATGTAAGTACTCGCAGGTAAATGATCTCTCTACACTCTACACTCGACACAAAGAACAAAAGATTTTTGATCAAATATGTATTATATGAAACTTCCTTTCAGAAATTACTTAACAACTATTTATGTACCTTTTGTATGTAGGTGTACACTTTTTAATCGCTTGAACTTAAAAACACCAGAACTTATTATCTTTATAATTATATTATTTATCAATTAAATTCCACATTTATTCCGTGATCAAAATTCAACGCATTCCGTAAAAATCTTGATAACCTTCAACTATATTTGCGGGAATTCAAATTTTAGTATGCATGGTATATATGATCTGTATATTGTATATATATACATACAGTGTTATAGTACTAGTACAAGTGGTCATAATGTAATACATACGGATCACTGAAAAAAAATATTGATCACTGAAAAAATATTGATCAGTGAATTTGCTTCAACTTTTGTTTTTTTTATGATAAAAATAAATGCCTTTTTTATTTATTTATTTCCATTGTATTCGTTATCATTTTACCACCACCAAAAAAATTTCAACCTCAACAAATGCATAAATCCTTATACATAATAATAATATTGTTTCTTCCCTTTTAACTTTTAAACACTTTTTTTTGCATGAAATTACAATTTAAATACATAATATTATTATTATACAAACAAAATTCGACATGTATATTGTACCCTTTTAAAGAAGTGTTTCCATATAATGATAATAATTATTATTACTATTTAAGAATTTAAGATAATATTATAATAACGCCAGAAGTATCATAATATATATTCCTACGTAGATCATGTATTTTTTTGTATAGTTACTTATTAGACATACGAAAATGGAAATGAGCATGAAGTATTGTGTATATATATAGGAAATATATTATTATGATATAAGTAATTGATAATTAAACAAGTAAATCGAGCTACTACTACTCAATTAGACCGTAAAAACCATATCTTCCGTCACATATACACATGTATATATATATATATGTAGCTTTGTGGGTTCATGCCTTTTTTATCGTTGTACTTACATTGTATGTCTATAGTATATATATATACATATAAACGTAGTACTTTATAACTGATAGATAGGTTTTGTAAAAATTAAAGAGGGGAGAATATTATTATAAATTTTTTCCATCCTAAAATCCTATCATTTATAAGGTAATAATAATAATAGACATATGTTTAAATGGAACTTACATATATTAATATTCACATATCTGTAAATAACCAGTAGTTGTTTTATATAGTAATAATATGATGTTTTGTAGGTGTACTTCTATCAAAATAATAATACAATGTGAAAGGATAATACAAGATACCAATATAGGAAAATAACCATAATAATATTATATATTATATATACATGGGGTATTATACATGAATTCATTATATAATAATCCAAGCATAAAAGTACATTCTAATGTATTCTTAAAGTTGAGTAAAAGAAAGAGTATAACCCATCATCATATATATATATATATACTTACAGAAACAACCGCCATTATAGTATACACATAAAATGGATACAAATTTCACTGGAGGAAAATCATTTTTTCAGTGTGTATCTTTCTTTTTTTTGTTGAGAACTAATTAGAAGGCGATTGAGATAAAAATTATTGATATCAAAACAAAACAAAGAAATCAATAAATAAATAAATGAATGGTATATGCAAATCAGAATATTGGAGAAAAGAAAAGAAAAGAAACGCAATATTATGATATATGTAAAGTATAATATTATGTAGCATTATTTGTTGTTCTTGTGGTTCTCTATATGTTTAGAATAGAAAAAGAAAGGATATATATATATCCAAAACAAGATACAAATTCCTTGTTTTCATTTCATGAGAGCCGACACAACAGCATTACTATCCAAAGATCGAAGATCCGTGTATGTTTGTCCAGTTCCAACAAATACAATGGGTTGACCTGTAATGTATGCCATGGACACAGCAGCTCCAACCTATACACATAATATTTTGTTAGATGATTATCTCTATGTTATTTGTATGAAAAATTATGGAATTCATGGGTTTTACATATTTATATGGTAGTACCACTACATCAATCATGGTGTTAAACTTACTTTATCATCGATCGTGTCAAATTTTGTGAGTACAATTCCATCAATCAATCTTGGATGAGCTTGATCAGAGAAATCTGCTAAAGCTCGATTAAATTTGACTAACTGATCTACTGCTTCATTTCCAACAAGAGCCTCTCCAACAAACAAAACCAAATCTGGATCATTTACACGGATGAGCTATACAAAAGAAAAGATGATGAAGATTTCAATGCTTGTGTTTTTACATTTTATAATTGTGTACACATTACACATATATATGCATATTATACGTATCCCAGTGCAATACATTACAAATTGCAATAATAATTTATAATTCACGCTGTGATATTATTATTATGTTGAAACGCAATTAATTCTTTGATCAGGTGTTTTAAACTAGAAAGAACATAATATTATATGAATATATATATATATATATTATTTACTTTTGCCAATGCTCTCATGAGTGGTTCATTATCTTGCATTCTACCTGCAGTATCTACCAATACGACATCAACTCTTGAATCTCTTGCGTATGAAATAGCTTCAGCTGCAACTCCTGCAGCATCTTTTCCGTATCCCTTTTCATACAGTTGAACACATGGATCACTATTTGGTTTAGCTGGATGTAAAGCATTTAAATGGCGTGCATGAGTTCGCAATTCTGCAACAACAAAAAAAACCCGTGTTTATAAACACATACACAAAAAATATGCTTATGTAATATGTATTAAAGTACCGATTGAAATATTTATCATATTACATAATATGTTATAGTATACAAAATATTTCTATTTCATATTTCATATAAAACGGAAACTTACGTTCTACAGCACCGGCTCGAAATGTATCACAAGCAGCAACCAAAACTTTCAAATCATTTTCAATGAGCCAGAAACAAATCTTTGCCAAATTAGTTGATTTTCCTACTCCATTTACTCCACAGAATGTTATGACATATGGTCTTCCTTGTCTTTTAGATTCCAATGCTTCACGTAAAACATCAACTTGGCGTTTTGGTTGTAACAAAGCAAACAAGGACTCTTCAAGAGCTGCTTTTACAGTTGAACTCACAGTTTGAAAAGTTCCAAGTACCTAAAAATTACACATTTTATTTGATATTTTATTTTTTAGTTATGTTATATTTTAGAAATAAAATAAAATATTATTATAATGTAAAACTGATACAGAATAATTAATAATTATCATTGCTGTTTTGTTAAAATTATAAATACTACATAATATAATAATATTAAATATTATATGACTAGTTTATTTAATTTTTAATTTTACGTTACGAACATTTAAATTATAAATATGAAATATTATACATAATTTCGTTTTATATTATTTCTTACTTTTCCAGTGAGTTTAGTTCCAACACTTTCACCTAATAGAATATATCAAAAGAAACAAATACATTCATGTAAGACTCATATTATTAATTACAATATAGAATATAATATATGTATATATACACGCATATGTTGAGATACACATACTCAATCATATACACGGCCTCTCACCATCTTTATAATAATATTTCACTTTAGAATCTATTTTTTGTTATAAGTGAAATTAGTATGTATGTGAACTTCTATAACTTTACTTGAAAAAGGCCAAAATAAAAACTATAATAATATAATATGATTTAGTATTACATTAGGTGTTTACATAGTTTTGTAGCTACATCCGAAGCAACATTTTTAGCAATTAAATGATCTTTAAGCTTTTCAAGCACTGGCTCAGTTTCTTCAGGAGACAATGTTTTTCCTCCAACTAAACCTTTGAATAAATTCATGACTCCTGCTGGTGCTGACTCTGATTTTCGAGATTTATCATCATCTGCTTGAAGAGCTTTAATTTTTCCAGACATTTTACCCACCATCTACAGAAAAATACAATTAAATACATTATGTAAGTATGACAGAATATTTTGTTGTATTGTTGTATAATATAATATATAATATATTATAAAATTATACTATGGATTTGAGGTTTTAAATGAATGTAGTATTATTATTTTTTAGTTTTTTATATTATGTTATTTTTTGTAATTTTTATTTTATTTTAAAAGTACAAAACATACCGAACGATCTGGAATGAATTCACGAGGTGCTCTTTCATTATCACCTTCTTTTGTTCTCTCCAAAGAACCTACATCTTTCATTGATCCACCCAAATCCCAAACTCGAGCTTTTTTACCTTCCTTTTCTTTTCCAGTTTTTGGTGTTTTTGGACTTTTCCTGTATTTATGTAAAAAATATAGAAATCATAACAGATCACATATTATAGTATACATATAGGCATAAAATTGTATTTCGTTTTTGATACATTGTATATCATAATACATGTATTAGAAAAATCTTACGTATTTTTCACGACTCTACGTCCTCCAGGACCAGCCACATTTTTTGGACCAGCCATACGTGCGGGGAGATTAATAGAGTCAAAAATTTCCGTTTCGTTATTTTCCTTTCCTGCTGTATCAGCCTCATCGTCCATATCATCATCAGCATCATCATCTTGTTCTTCTTCTTCTGCTTCTTCTTCATCATTATAGTCCATCTCATTATTATTTTTTGTCATCGCCTTGTTATTGTTAGAAGATTTTTTACTTTTATTCTTTTTATCAGGTTGATCACCACCTCCAGGTCGATCAATCATGGAAGCCACAGTCTTTTTTGACTTTTTAGATTCTTCAAAAGTCCTCATAGCTTTTGGTTGTTTCGACACTTCAAAACTCCAAATTTCTGCAGCTTTCAAAATTTCTTCATACATTTCCTTCAAATCATAGCTTGAAAAACGGAGTCTTTTATCTGACAATTGTGTTTTATAACGATCTCTCATTTCTCGATGTATATCCGATAGAAACTTATCTACGTATGATAGCTGGAGAACTTTTTGATAACCCGCAACATATACAAGCTCAAATTCATTATCCAGTTTATATTGCAGCATTAATGAACCATGTTCAAACGATCCATCACCCGTTCTCTCCTGTATATTTGGTTATAATCAGGAAATAAACAAAGAAAAAAAATATATCATAGAATAGTTAATTAACTGATTATTAATGAAACTGCATTATTTTCTTTTTAACATTTGACACTTAACCTTTCATAGATATAATATATTCAATTATTTCATTATGAAATGTGGCACAGGAAAATAGAGGGAGAAGAGAAAAGTCATGAAACTAGACAAATACATATTATTATAATACATGTGCATATTATGTAAATAAAAAGTTCTAGATAAATATATATATACTATAAAATGTCAACATATTAAACAACAGCATGTATATAATAATATAACATATTATATACATGGAATTTTATTCATAAAAGACAAACACATGGACCAAAAGACGTACAAACAATTTAAAATTAAAGTCGCAATTAGAAGTGCATAAAATATTGCAATACATGTGTTTCCTTTCTCTCTCTCTCTCTCTCTTTCCTATTACATGTGTACTTACGTATTAAACAAATACAAGTTAAAATTATCATAAAATAGTATGTAAGTACTATAAAATATTATTATACATGATACATAATGTATGTTTATATTTACTGACCTGTAAAATGACCGTACGAATGAGGGCATTTACAGAGGTGACGAGTAATTCCTTGGAACTTTGACAACACCAAAGAACAATTCCTCCTTTGCCAAAAATTACAAAAAGATCCAACATATTGACAGAATTATTTATTTACCTACTACTTAATCTATACTATTTAATAACATCAAATATTTGTCTGGAAACTGGAGACACACAACACACAACACACACAGCTGGACTTTCTAGACCAAGTCTAAATAAAATTAAACTTAATATTATCGTCTTTAATCAGTTCTATTGCTAAAATCTAACAGAATTACAACTATTACACTGTTAAAAAAATCTCAATGTAAATTTCGGATTTTGATAAAATGAATTCCTAATGATTTTGTTCTAAATTATAATTAATTAATTGTTGTGTGAGAGGGTTCTCTCTCTGCTCTGTGTGTGTGTTTACTAATAATTAATAATATGCTTCTGTTCTACATGTACTTACTATACTTACATAAAAGTACACCTGACTTTCTCTTCTACATTTTCCAAAGATATTCTTGCTCTTTTTGTACAAAAATTTTAAAATTTTCAATTTCGAAGAAATAAAAATACGTCCAGTGTTTTTTAATTTTACGTTTTATTATAATTAAAGTAATGATCATCATTACGTAATAATTATTGTATATTCACACTGTCAGGATAGACTAATTATCATAAGATAACTGTAGTAGAGTTAAATATTGATATCAGTGCTTTTTTATTCACTCACTTAGCCAGCAAGTCATTGTAGTGCTATTTTTAATTTTTAGTCCAATACTAAAATCGGGATATGGCTTCAAATAATAACAATGTGGGTGCAGAAAATAATGAGAATGAAGATAAAACTATAAATCAGTCATTTGATGAAGTATTTAAACTATTTCAAAGTTTAACAGACTATGACGGTGAAACCACTAGTAAAGTATTTCAGGTAAATGATAATAATATTAATTTTGTTTGTACTTTGTACTGAATTGTAAAACATGTTGTACTATATTTAAAACTTATACTGTAATATTATGCTTCTTTTTTTTTTAAATATTTTATAGGAAAAACTTGAGCGTGGAATTAAATTATCTGAAGAACTCACAAATACTGTAACATCATTGGAAATGTTTAGTGGAAATGAATCATTACAAGAATTATCAACTAATCATCTCAAATTTCTTCTCTTACCTTTTATACTTGGATCATTATGGCAACTGAAAACAGATAAAGATCGTCATGATATTTGTGTAGCATCTCAAATTTATTTTCAAGATTTCCTTCAGCGTCTTTTTGATTACGGTGTGATTAAATCCCTTCCTACATGTATGGAAACAGGTAATGTTATAATATATTATTTATATAAAAACTTAATTCTATACATACTGAATGAAGACTCCTTGTATGGATAAATATGCACACATATGATGTGTGTGAATGACACATTGTACATTGTATATGTATTGAATTTTAATGTGACATTTGATTTCTTTTTTTCCATGTGCATCTGCCAGATGAAGCCAAAAAGAAAGCCCAAACTCTTTCTTCTGATGAACTTAGAGCCAAAAAAATTGCTACTTTAAAAGAAAATAAATTATTGGATTCTAAAATCAAAGTTTTATTTAATAAACAAGTAAGTGTTTTTTTTACTTTTGGTTGTTGCATACAGTATAATATATTGCTTTATTATAATATTTAGTATTTTAACGTTTTTCAATATTATGTTAAAAGTTCAAAGCTATATAGTTGTATAAAATGATAGATAATGATTACAGTTCAAATTGTTGTTACTAATCAAAATAATAATAATTATTATTGTTATGTTTATTTGTTAACATATGTTTAAAATTTTTATACTTGAACTAAACAGAGTGATGATCCAGATTTTGATGATGAACTTGCTCGAGAATTGTATCTATCTGTGATTCAAAAAGCTGTTAACGAAGCAACTCAAGAATTATCAGCAATTGCAAAGGAACTTGAACTTATCAACTATTCTATAAAAATGAAAGAAGCAAAAGAAGGGAGTGGTGACAGTAATAGTATTGTAGATACCACGACAAAACTTCAACCAACTAAAAAACCTGGAATCCAGACATTTATTCTCACTCGGTCAGATGTAGAAAAGAAAGTTTTTGGAGCAGGTTATCCAGCTCTTCCAGTACTGACAGTTGAAGAATTTTATGCTCAACGACGAGCAGAAGGAATTTGGGGACCACCACCATCCGGAAATCAACCGCCACCACCACCAGAAGACGCTGAAGATGAAGCAACTGAAGTTGCAAATGAAACGGATGATCCAGTTCGACTTGAACAATTAAGAAGTATGGATGAATATAAGGATACTCATCGACGAGGCTGGGGAAATCGTGCAAACCGAAGTTAGTTTTGTTTCATGATATAAATATAAACATAATAATAATATATAATCAACATAATATTATATACGTCTTGTTGTTCCCTTTTCATACACATCATAATTATCAGAAGTAAAATATGTTATGGTATAATATATATGTATTTTTGCCCAATTAATATACTATCCATTACAAATTACAATATAATATATATTTTGTATTATAATGTGGATATATAGGTATTTTGGAAAGTTTTTGAAATCTCTTTCAAATATTATTATGAATTTATTGTATGTGTGTACATGTATACACGTATTTTTTTTGTTTTTCGCTTTCATAATGAAAGTATAAAATATAAAATACCTATAAAACATATGATCTATTTCATGTTTTACGTAATCATAGAATGCATAATAACAAAATTTTATTACTATACTACATTTCTAATTTCATTATCTAACTACAAATTATACATGTACTATGCAAAAGTTGTATACTGAGATGTAAAACCCGATGATAAAGAAAGAAGTATAATAATAATATATATATTAAAAATAATGTTTTCAGTAATAGTAATTATTGTTCTAATATCGTTTCTATGCTATACAAGTTTCTATAACTTTTAATGCAAATGATTATTTCTGCAAACCATCTCAAAATATATATATATTTTATTTACCGTTTTATTGCGTAC
>JAQGBH010006700.1:0-12063 GCA_034698265.1 Sminthurinus aureus
GCACATTTGACGCGTAGTAGTTCTTTTCGGTTGGTTTTTATTGAATAGGAAAATTTTTGTAGTGAGTTCCAAATTTGACCTCGGTATCTCGGTATAATTTTTCAGATATCAGTTTTCCTTGGTTTCTGATTTCTGATTTATTATAAAAAGTCGCAGAGGTGTTATTATTATTATTATTATTATTCTCCTTCTAGTAGCATTACTATAATAGGTATCATTTATCAGTTCAAACAGTAAACAGTAGAAGAATGAGAAGGATAGAGACTGGACATCACATTCACATTTCACATGAGAGGAAAATTTCACACTACATGTTTTTGAAATGAAGCTGAGGAAGCTGAGTGAAATTGAAATTGAAAAACTGCTGAGAGTCAAGTACTTATGACCACCCGGGCAATTTTTTGCCTCTGTTTGGTTATTCCTTATTCTATATTCGGTTAACTGACTTTGACTTTGTCTTTGGCTTTGACTTTGACTTGGAAACCTGAGAATTATGTATGTAACATGTAGAAAGGGAGAAAGAGATGATGACGGTAGAAAACTCATCATTTTCATATTCTCACTTCCCTCCATAATGAAACAAAAGGCAAGTTTTAATTTATTACTGCCATAAATCTATAGACTTCCTGTGGCTCTGTGTAGGTACAACAAAATGTCACGTCCAAAACTAGCAGCGTCGATTCGGTACGTATGTTATACACATTTTATACGTGTATATTGTATCTTGTACATTGCATTTATACATATCTATATTATACTGTAGCCTTTTTAAAATGAACCTACGCGTAAAAACACATATACATATACAAAAAACAACAAAGTACACACTACACACTGGGCACGTAGAAGTACTATCTCTATTCATCCGTAATCCATAAGTAGTAGGTTAAAAATAAATAAGTAACCTTCTTTGTATAGATATACATTGTACTCCCTTTTACTTCTTTTTACTCATAATCATAATATTCTGCTCCTTATTCTTTTTTAATCTCAACATTCAAGCTTATTGCACCTTTTCTGCTTTTTTAATGAAAGCTGTTTATAAAATTTATATAAAAACCGTTTTTGTGTATTCAATATTCAAGAATCCATAACAGAAAAAAGGGAATAGGTTTATAATTTATTAATATAATATATTTTGCCGCTTTCTGTCGTAGCGTTTTCAGCTTTGGATTTTTATAGGTAGTAAAAACTTTAAAGTTTTGTGGCTGTTCGCTGTTCTTGTTGAATTGTTGAATTGATGTTCAAATAATATTGAGTAAACTTCATGTAAATCAGATACATGCATATATTTTGTTTAACTTTTGTTTCACGTTCATTTAAATCTTTCAAAAAGTAAATGTATATGTAGTACATACGTATAAATTAGAACTTAGATACTAGATACGATCGGCAGTCAGAGTGAGTGCAAGTGGAATTTTCATGAAGGCGATAAAAAGTTGACAGTTGAAATGAATGTAATAGGTAATAGGTGAGATGGGGTTTGGTGAGAGGAGACAATGGCTTTTTACAACATTGCAAAAATATTGACAAGTAATAAAACAGTAAATCAAAGTGGGAGCGAGCATCAAACAGAGAGCAGCGAGTAAAAAGCAACAATAACAGTCTTAGTTTACTTGCTTGTTTTTCATTTCATTGCCTTGGTTCCTTGTCAAGTCCATCAATTTATAGTTAGTACACATTTGTCATTTGTTCGTGTGTACAATGTACAGCGTACAGCATATACTTAACCGTGTACCTGACAACTGACAACTGCCAAATGCCAACTAGTAACTAAACTAGTCAATAGTCACTCACTCACACTTGACCACAAGTGAAAAGAGAGGAAAGGAACAGACTTTTATACGCTGTACTTGTCACTCTGAAATCTGAGAAATTGCGAGTCATGTTCAATGTTCAATGCCCAATGTTCAAAATTCAACTTGGAATGAAATGGACTTTTGACGAGCGTCTGTCAGTTTTAGTTAGTCAACCAGTTTTACAGCTTACAACCAAACCAATACAATCTTTGCACGAAGTTAATACCTTGAGACTTGAAACTTGAGAGAGGAAAAGCCCAAAAAAAGAGAACTTTGGTATTTATTGCTCCAATATATTCTAAATTCCAGTCCATACATTTTACGTACATTAGGCAGACTTCAGACTTTACAAATTCACACAGAGAGTCTATATAAAAATGACAGGGGGGCAAAAATACTTTAGTTCTTTTGAATGCTCTATTGTTTGATTTGTTTGCTCAACTCTCACGTCTCTGTTCTTCATGTGTGTCCAAAACATGTACAATGTACATTGTACAGTGTACCCAGTATAAAATAAAAGAACTACTACCAATAATTTATTAGTGTTGAAAACATGGAATTTAGCATCAGTTAGGTATTTTAAGAATGTTCATAGTTCATAATAATAACGTTCAAAGAGTCATGCTGATTCTTGAATCTTGAAACTGCTGTTTATTTTATTCACAAAGGCATTTGCATTTTCCCCTCAGAGTTTTTGGATATTCTGTGAGAAAATGAACTAGAATTATTTATTACTCCAATTAATTTTCTGTTCAAGACTCAAGACAGTTATCAAAATCCCAGTGGTATTTAAAATCAAAAATGCTTTGAATTCCTTCTACATTAAAAATGCAAATTCAAACTCAAAATTGCACTAGGTACTTGAAACTTGAAATATTGCAGGATAATCAATTATTCAGTCACAACCTTTTGAATGAAGAATGAATGAATCCGACGTGGATTTAATTTTGAAAATTATTAACATTTTCATCATTAAAATCGGGATAAAACTTGTTCCAGGACATTTTAAACTTCAGCTATTTTTGTACGTCAGAAGTAAAAGCAAGCTCACGATAGTAAAAAGGGGAAAAGGGCAAGAAATTATTCAAAGTTCAAAAAGATGGAAAACTCTAAACTCTAAAGCTCTAAAGACCGAAAACTTGAAGTACATATTCAAAATCCTCCAAATTTGAAATATATACATACATGATAATATGCATAAACAGCTAAACACAAAACACACAGCAGCGTCGGCATGAGGATATTAGTGTGAGCATATTAATACAGACAACATTAAGTAGAGAGCGGTGTGAATCCAAACTGGTCATTTGAACATTTGAAAGCCGTTAGCACTAGAACCGACCTGTGATTTCGTGATTTCCGATTCAATTATGATGAATAATCTCCACACTACTGCAACTTGTCATACATCATCATCATCATGAGTATACACCTTCCACCTTTTTCCTTCAACTCTTTCATCCCTCAAGTCTCAAGACTCAAGTCACTAGCTATACCTCTATATTCTCTATATCCATCAATATTCAATATCTGTATGTGGTATGTGCAGTGGGTATTCAAAATGCTTTAAGCGGTCCAGGTCTACGCTCTCAATTCTAAACTGCATTACATAACGCAACACATTCTTACATATACAGATGAAGGATGAAGGATGAAGGTGTGCGTAGTTAAGCGGGATGGTTGAGTTTTAATGTCTACTTCCATTGCTCATCTTCCTTGTCGGCTCGTCCATTAGCCCATTTTATAAGGCAAAACATGACATTATGGTCCACACACATGTCCATTTATTCATTTTCATTCCTCCGGAGTTTAGAGTTTAGAGCAATAATAATAATCGTAATGTTACTACCTATTGCCTCTATACTCTATACTCTATACACTACTTAGAAAAACTAAAGGGTTCGAGGTTCGAGTTGAGCAACACGTTTACCAATTATTATTATCCAGTACTATTTTCATGGACTCTCTCTCCCTCCCTGTATGTATTATACACTGTTTCTGTTTCTGGATTTCTCGGCCTGAAAATATAGAAACCAAATTTAGATTGTGAACTGCTGTGGTCTGTGGCTTGTCTGACTTGAGAAGAGTAGAGATGAGGAGTTTTGTGATGATATGACTACGTAGTGTGTAGTGTGTAGTGTGTGGTAGGTGGTAATAATAATAATAATAGTAAAATTGACTGCCGTGCTACAGTGATGATTTTATTGTATTTTACCGACTGTGAATGAATTACTGGAATTACCAAAATAACAAAGTATTTTCTACTCTCTTGCTCCATGCTCCATGTTCCATGTGTTTGTATCTGTGGATTTTTCCTTTTTTAGGAAAATAATCTAAAGTCCATTAAATTCTTAAAAGTTGATAGTTATGGTGTATGGTGTATGGTTTATGGTTCATGAAGGAGAAAGAGAATGAGAACACCCAGTATGAAGTATCAAGTTGCGTATGTTGGTAGCACTGGAATCTGGAACTAAAAAACTAATCAATGTAAAATCCAAAAGTATTAACTGATCAAAGATCGAAGTCGGATGTGCTATATGCTATATAAAATCTTACATTGAATGGCTTTACAAATTATAGACACTCGTGCCATTTATTCGTATGCAAACTCTTTCGGTCTTCACTATGTGACATGCTTTAATCTTTAATATCCTGAAACTTTGATCCCCTTTCTTAACTATTTTACTCCTGTTTTACAGCATACGTGAACCAATCAAAAATCAAAAGCTTTATGATACCAGACCACCATTTGTACTTTGTACAGATATTTGTTGGTACAAAAATCAATCATGTTTTTTTATGGCACATCTTTTGAGTCTAGAGTCTTGAGTGATTTTACAGTGGATTTCAAATTGCAACCTTGATTAAAAAACTAAGTTGCAAATTGGAGCCTTGATTAAAAAACTAATAACAAATAACTGTTCTACTATTGTATTGCTACAAAAACCTTTTGAATTTTGAAAACGGATTGATATACCGTAAACCGTAAAACTAATAAACGAGAAACTAAAAATTAAAAAACCGTAGTTAAATGATTGACTTAAGTAGGTGATTTGGAGTTTGGAGTATCAGCAAGGAAAATCGCGAGTAGCAAATACACGTACTTATATACTGTATACAAAATGTAATTTACAACATTGTTCATCATAATCAAAGAAGCAGGAAAAGCAGCTTTAATTTATTATGCAGATAATAAATATGCATACAAAATTGAAAAAAAGTCCGTCACAACTCAAAACTCAAAACCTATCATTTTTTTATTAAAAAGTTTGAAAGAAATTTTATACATACATAATATAAGAGGTTATTTGCTTAAAAGTTAATACACATACAGTACACAGTACAGTTTTATGGCAACTTAAGAAATAGGTAATAAAAAATGTACAAGGATCAAGAATCAGTATGGAATATGGAAAAGTATAACAGAGTACGGCTGTGTCATTATTGTTTGGTTTAAGTTGCCAATTTAACTTTGTAATTTGTAAGGGGAAAACTAAGTCGCATGTAAAATTCAAAATGTAAAACTAGAAAACCAAGTGTCTAGTGTCTAAGCATCGACGAAATAAAAAATAAGATGAAGCAGAAAAAGTCATGTAATTTTTTTGCTTAATCAAGAATCAAGAATCTAGAACGTGGATATTAGATATTGATTCAAACTTCAAAACTGAAAACGGTGAACGTTGACGGTACGTCAATATTAATAAAAATTTTCATGTATTTGTTATTTGTACACCGCATTCACAAAGTGGCTTGTGTAAACTTTGTACTTGTACTTCTGTCTGTATTTTGTATTTTACATGTATATACATACACATTGTAAGAACATGTATCAGTTTGTGAAGAGGGTCAGAGATTTTTCTAATTTGATTTTGAGACGAGAGAATGTATACTGTATATAGTATACACTATACACTATGCACTATACACACTACACAAATAGAAAGGAAGGAAAGCAATTTAGTTCAATTTTCATCTCTCTCTCTCTTTTCCTCCTCCACCCCATTTTGCCAATCTAATCAAGTCAGTTGACGCGGAAGGTGCTGTGTTGTTTACCACATGTAAGAAAAACCGACAACCGACTAATGCTAACACATACATATTATACAATAGATACTAGACACTAGATACACACTCATCCAAACCACAAACCACAACTAATGCTTCTCCTAATCTAATAGAAAACAGAAAACCTTTGACTGCCTCTCTCTCCGACGAATAACAATCACAATTCCCAATAACAATCTATTCGAGCCTTTTTTTCCTTTCTTCCTTTTTCCTACAGACTCAAGCCTAAAACCATAGACAAAGTGTTTATGTAGCACAATTCTAAATTCTAAACTTCAAAGCACTTGTACTAGCAATATATAATGCATGCATAGAATATGTGTATGTGTAATGTGTACCACTAATTTTTATAATTTACAATGGCTCTGTTGATGTTTAATGTTCATGTTCATGTTTGTCGTCATCATCAACTGACAAAGCTTTTATTAAATCCATAATTTAATTTCCGGTTCATTATGTCTCTTGCAAATATCATTTCAGAAATTAAATTTCTTCATTTATACTTAAAGCAGTAATACAGTGACAATTTGAGGTATAAAAGTAATAGAATTATGCACACTGCAAATGTCACAAGGCATACTATTTTGATTGTGATTTAAATTATATCAGTTTTTACGTTACATGTACAATGTGCTATGTTGTATGCTTTTTGTAGGTACTTTTATCATTCACCAAATATTCAAATGCAGTCTGCATTGTAGAAGTTCTATACATTTTTTTTGTTTCAAATTGATATTTTATTGTAGAGAACACAACAATGTTGCACATGATTTAGCTTTTACATTTTATGTGAAAATAGAAAAGTATTACATTGTCAGCAGTCAGGTTTATGACCTGTTGGCTCTCACGATTCTCGATTCTCGAGTCTCAATTCTAGATTCTAGATCGACGATCGACGGGCAAATACAACTTCCAAATCTTGTGTAAAAAAAGTAATCAGAAACTTTATTTATTTATTACTTGATGACCGATGAGTTGAGCAATCAGCATCTAAAATGTAAAATTATAAAGAAAACTGTGTGAAGAAAACAGAATTCTAATATGAATTCAGATACGGATATCTGTCGGTCAAAAAATCATTCACAGTTCACAGTATAAGCAGTAATATAATATATAATGCAGGCAATATTATGGATTATGGATATTACATTTAATAATCATCTTTTTATTACATTATTAAATTACTATTTATTATTTATTGCCATTCAACGAGACTTCGTGACTTATCATACAGAATTACACCACACAACACAACACACAACACTAAAGTACTACTACCTACGTACATCGTAAATCTCATGGGAAATTCATCATAACATCTCTATATTTCTATAGGTTTTACCCGTCTCAAAGCTCAAAACTCAAAACGCTTAACATAGGGAAAACTTATGTGTAGAAGGTAGAATGTGGAATATAGAGCCTATCAATGAGTATCATGAATTTATAGGACACATGTAAAACACATTTTGCTTTTTTGAATAGGGGATTTTCGTTTAATTAATATAAATGTGCTCACTACTGTTTCAATTTAAACACCTGAAACCCATTCAACACACACCACTACAGAAAATGGCGTACACATACATTTGTATTTCAAATACATCAAACAGTACATACGTGTCGATTTATTAAATACAACATGTTTGTAGTGGATTGGTGGGAATTGAGACTTTATACATTTCACATTTACTTTCAAATTTATATTGCATTAATACATGTGTATTAGGTGGTAGGTTATTTTTTATGTAGGGAAATTCACGGATTTTGTATGTACCATATGGAAAACTTGCGCATCATAATATTGTTTATTTTTTAAAGTTTTCAAAGTTCGCTCTTTAGTCATCAGAAGGTATACACTAAAATTGTTTCTTTGTCTTAGAATCATGTTCTTCACGAAATTTTCTTCCAATTTCCAATTTGAAACTTTAAGCTGTACAAGCTTTTCACATCCTGCTACTTGATTTAATTTTCTCCAATGCAATCTAGAATCTAGAGAAAATCACAGTTTTCATGATCAATATGCACTGTACAGTGTTCAGTGTTCAGTTTGCAGTTTGTTATTTGTTAGTTAACAAAAACCACGATTTAATAAATAATAACATGCTAATTTGGATTTTGGGTGGATTGCGTAAATCCAGGAGTAGGAATATCAACAACTATCATGAGCAATCAAGTTTTTCCTGTCTGTTGTGTGCATATGAATTCAGTAGTCAGTAGTTAATAGGGATTTGATGAAAGACATTTACACGTTCAATGTGTAATGTGTATAATGTATATTGTACATTGTCAAAAAAAGTGCCGGATCCTATTGTTTGTTGTTTGTACAAAAGCCAGAATATCATGTACTTTTGGACGGTAGATTGTTGATTTGCTAATGATTTTCGTGTATGTAATGTGAATGGGCTTCGTACTTAGTATGTGTGTAATGTAGTGGACAGTAGGAAAATTAAATAGAAAATTCAAATTCTAATCGTTTCTCATCATCTCGCAGTTGCTACTGAATGCTGAATGCTGAACAATTGAAATACTTAGCTCAAGACTCGAGACTCATAAAGCACACATTTCGGAAGTTCATCATCACCATAGTCATTACATTATTATTACCTTGGCTTTGGATGGGTTCAGTCGGCAGAGAAATGGTAGATGGTTGATTGTAGTTTCAGTTCAGTAGTCAGCAGTTAAATACCCAACGCTCAATACTCAATACAATAGTCAACTGCTCATCTTTTTTTACTCAAGTGTGCAGTGTGCAGTGAGACTATTCCAAGGGGCAAATGAGATGAATTCATGAATTAAATGAGTGAGTGAGTGAGTGAGCATGAGGATTTTGATGGGATTGGCAAAACACGAAGACTCATTAAACTCATCATTGTTATTATACTGAATACTGAACAGTGAATAGCAGAAGAAAATTCAGAAGTCAAAAGGTATAATATAATGACTGGAAGTTGGAAGATACTCATCATATCTATCATATCACATTATACATGCTACATGCTACATACTAGATACTAGATACTACATGCTACATTCTAGACAAAAAAGTCAAGGCAGAGAGTTTTGTCCCTAGTTTCTAGTTTCTAGTTCCTCGACTCTGTAGAATGTAGAATGTAGAGGTATGAAATATAGTCAAAATCCATTATTTAATTGACGGCGAGATGGAGATGGAGAATGGAGATGAATGCCATTACCATTAGTGGTACGATTATTATTTAAATGTACAGTTTACCAGTAGTTACAGAGAGAGAGAGAGACAGGTAGCACTTGTAACTTGTAACTTGTAAGCAGTAATATATCTGTAGTAGACAGATAGAGCGAGGATGGATCATTATCATCATCCTCATCATCATGATCTTCATCACACAAATAGATAGATAGATAGATGGATAGATGGATAGATGGGCAAGTCACTCAAAATATAATAGTTTTACATATCATAACATCATATCACATCACATGACATCACATCGTAGCATCAATCTGCCTGAACGTTTTTTTTACCAACTGCCACTTTCATGACAATTGAAGTTGAATGTTGAACACAAAACACAAAATACAAATGCCAATGTATACTTTATATTATACAATATACAGGATGTACTGCCTTTGGTTTTGGCTTTGGTCTCTGATACGTATAAAATTTACAATGTAAAACCATCAAATAATAGTGACTTGTATTACGCATATCTTGTTCCAGCTGTCTACGGCTTTTCATTCTTGTTTTCTTTCTCTAGATTCTAGATCATAGATTTTTGTCTAGTAGCTGGTAGTATTTCTATGGATAATGGATAAGTGCTCTTCTTCTTATGCCCTCAACACAATCCTTCCTTATCCTCCAACCTCCAAGTATTCAGATTCCAGATTCCAGATTCTAGATCTATGATAATAATCACAAGCATGTACTTGTCGTATGATTGTAATTCTGTATCTGGTCTGAATGCAGGTGGTTTTCCAGTTTCCAGTTGTGATAACGTATATACATATTACACATACACAATACACACACGTAGTAATCTCTTTTGAAACTCCTGTCCTTTGTAATGTATAAATGTAATGGAAGGAGTGAACAAATTATGCTTTTCCTTTACAATGTATACCTCCTCTCTTTCTTCTCGTTTCACACTTAATACTAAATACATACGTATTTAATATTCATGTACTTGAAATAACAAATTAATCGTAAGCAAAACTTAATGAACTGAACTGACATACAACATATGTACAGTACAAATATTTTTTCATCCTTTCACGCCTTTGGTGTGTGGTGTTTGTCATTTTTGTAGTTTGTGTCTTGTGTCTTGTCTTTTAGTAAATGCCGCATCGTTATAAAAATCTTTAGCTGTTAGTCGACTCATTAATTAACATTTAGTATTTAGATTTATAAAAGCCTATAACACCTTATACGATAAACGACAAACAACATGCACAATATCTGAGATCCGAGGTCTGAGTGTAAATTAATCAGTTGGTAAATGCTTTCAGCATTCTTTCAGCTTTCATGCTAAAGTCTATGTAATCGGAGTACATAGCATCAAGAGTCAAGAGTCAAGAGAGATATGAAAAAACCTTGAAGACTTGTAGTAGCAATAAAGCATGAAACAAAAAGTAGTAAAGCTTAGAAGTAAAAAGCAAAAAGCAACGCCAGTTCAAAACTTTCTGGTATATCATAGAAAAATAGGAGGACTGAGGAAAATAGTCAAATAAGGGAAATATTTTAGGAAGAAATTACAATAAAAAGTAGAAATGCAAGTGCAATAGTTAGTGTAAGTTGTAAGAGTGAATGTGAGGAATGAGTGAGTTGGTATAAAGATGATGATGATGATGATGATGGTGATGGTAGATAGATAGTGGCTGAAAAGACAAGTATGATGTTGGATGTTGGACACACACAAAGAGTGTAATTCATAAAATTATTCAAATGGTGTGTGTCGGTAAAACGCAGTAGTAGAGGGTGTCAAAGCTTACATCGTGCATATCACATACGCAGTAGTACAAGATGAAAGCTCAAGCATTCATACTTTATCTCTAATGGAAGTGGCAAGTAGTAGTTTCCTCTATATTCATATCCATATTCATGTCTCTACGTTTATACAAGAGCACTGTGAAATCCTGCTGTTGAATGTTTTGTTCATCGTCTTTTTGCGCATACCATAATATGGTATGCGCAAAGTATTATATCCAAAGTCCAGAGTCCAGAGTACAGCTTACAGAATTCCGCTTTAGCTCTGGTACTCACACAATGAAAATCCTACATGGAATGAAAAATCTAGAATCTAGAATCCACAGGCATTTAAATGCTCATTTAATTTTATTTTTTATTCATAATATGATTTGAATCCGTTTCAGTTTTCTATAATATAATATGTACATATTTAATGGTGGTATGTGTATTTTGTACACTGCATTGTGTTGAATGATATTGTGTTATGTGACTCCTGATATATAATATATAGACAATTTTTTATATTGTATATTGCATCGACCATCCGTTAGTGTCTGAAAGTATCTAGGAAGGAGGAGAAAGAAGAGGTTGGATGTGGATTTGGAGTTGGAGTTGGATTTGAAGAAGTGTTAGAGGATGAGCTTCGTGATATGGTAACAAGACGTAGACCCCCTACAAAGGATTATGCAGCAGATGGACATTGGCAGAAGAAGAAGGAGAAGAAGCACTAGAAGCAGAAGACGAAAGAAAGGAAGAAGAAAAGAGAAGAAAACGAGGGTGTGTAATGTGCGTTTGTCATTCATTATCATCTAAAATCATCAGATAAGGGGGCAGATAAGCAAAACACCGGGGTACTTCCAAGTTGATGCGGTGACACCTAAAACTTTGTCACCACAGGAATGGACCTTGCTGGACACTATGCATGTACCTTCCAGATTATGCTATATACGTGGAGTAGAGTTCTGTCCAACGATTCCAAACGTTTTTTCAATAAGACACAAAATGAACGCAAAAAATACATGAGATACTTTTTGGGAGTTTGAGAGAAATGAGACAGATTTTTTTGTCTCATTTCTCTCATTCTCAAAAGTCAGCGAAAAAGGAGGACACATGTTGTTCGCGCGGGAGTTTTTAAACCGCATATTTTATTCACAATTGGAATATTCGAAATGTGAAATTTTGTTTAATAATATATTAATTTATATAAAGGCTGATTGCATCAGAACTTAATTTTATATTTTTACCCTGAACTTCATT
>JAQGBH010006701.1:0-12062 GCA_034698265.1 Sminthurinus aureus
AGTCTACTCATGTGTAGGTACATACTGGGTGATGAGCAGCTCGATCGCTCAACTTTTGATATTTTGGACAACCCTACGCGTCATGTGTAATATCATTGCTCAACTACCGCTGTTCAAGTTTTTATAGTGAGTAAGTACACGCAAAACACAAACAGAGTCTGTAGCGGAGCGGTGATGAAAAGACGGAATGAATAAAGAAAAGACGGGTAATAGATAAATCAGATTGAGTTGAAAAAAACTAAACAGAGATGATGGTGCTTTCTCCCTTTCCTCCGTTTTCTCCCTTTTTAAAAAAGAGAGCAAAGAAAAAGAGACCAAAATGCATTTAGCAAATTACTTTGTGTGCCTTTCTTCCTTCTTTTGAGATTCTTTCAAACGAACCACCAACCACCTATTCATTCGGGTGCCATACGCTAACAAATTATTTTCATTTACTTGCCTCAAAGAAGCCTCAATTCACTTACTTACGCAGTTATTCGACTCTGCTGCTGTTACTTATTTACTTTAATTGAACGCTGACGCTGTATTCGTACGTTGCACAACACACTTTCATACTCCATGTTCCATGTTTTAGTCATTATAAATATATACATATACTTGCGTTCCTTCAGCATAACACGGATCAATAATCAATTTTATATTCTGTACATTGCTTTAGTTTTGAGTTCTGAGTTTAATTCTATAAATACCTTGAATCTTGAATCTCGAATCTCGAATCAATCAGAAGTCCAAATTAAATGTTCTTTTCAATTTCCATGTGTAACCTATTGAGTTGAGAGTTTAGAGTTTAGGGGAACATGGAACACAGCACAAATGTTTACATTCTCATCAATGGTCTAGGGTAAAAATACGTAAGTATGATAAAAATCAATGTGAATCACGATCCAAAATGCAAAACATGTGTAATGTGTACAGTTAACATTTTATTTAAAGAAAACATGTACAAAAAATATTTCACAATTTTCCTAGCTTGGAGTAGATATTTGCACGTTTTTTCTCAGATCACAAATCACAGGTACAGGCACGTTTCTCGTAACTAAAATCATAATGGAACAAAAATCATTGGACTTTTGATTCTGTGATGAGTGATGATGATAGCAAAAGATAATCATGGAAATTTCTTGATCAAAATATGAAAGATTTAAACACACACTATACACTATAGAGAAAGAAAGAATTGAAGGTATCATTTAGATTGTACAAGTCAATCTTCAAAATTCTTTCGTATAGTATTAAAATTCACAATGCGTGTATAATGCACAAACAAACGTGAAGCAATCAGTAACATTTACTATACAAATATACAGTATAAAAAATACAGGATGTATCGATCCTCTTGCTTCCACCACGACAACACATTGGTTTGTTTTTTTTGTTTTGTGTGTAATTTCTCTGTTGGTGCCTTTCTTGTCTTTCTACCTTATTTTCGTTGATTGAATGTTGTCTGGAATTTCGGCCGTGAAAATACAACTACAAAGATTTGGGGATGTACAATGTAAAATATACAATATGGCTCTTGTGAAATTAGGATTGTTCATGTACAATGTACAATGAATTCATGTAACATAGAGATGCAATATGTAGGATCTAGCTATACATAAAATATTCATTTTTAGCATCAATTATATACTAGTGTACTGGTATGATGTACAGATATTATAATGAAAAGAAAACACAATCATTCATCATTCAAAATTCGCAACACACAATGAAAGTCATCATCCAAACCCAAATCATATGCTTGAACAAAAAGTTTCTCGTCAACTACAAAGGTATTTTCTCAAAGTTTATCCATCCACCATCCACCAGTCTTTATCTGTATTTACAATTTACAAAGAGATCAACCAATCCCTTTGATATTTCCCATTTCAACTTGCAACAAAAATCATGCGGCACTTTTGTACTATAATTCTTGTGACAATAGCCCAAAAAATCCGACATTTATGTCGACATTTATGTATAGTGTCTAGTATCTACTGCTTTGTACTTTGTACATATTATAGGACATGAAAGAAATCTCTCATGGGAAAAGTCATATTCATTCACTTTTTTGTCCTTTACTTATGGCATGGATCGTGGATTTTGGATTACTCAAATCTTGAATCATGATTCATGAATAAGATATCATTTCAATTCCTTTGAAGTTTACAGTTTGGAGTTTGAAGTTTGAAGATGGGAAATCAATATTTCTATTCTTTACCCTGATTTAAAAAAAAACATCATAAATATGATGGTTTTACAAAGTAAAAGTCAAAATTTAACTTTATAGGCTAACAGTTTAGAGTTGCTAACGTACAAAAACAACATTTTTCTGTGTATTGTTTTATGATATCTCATAAAACATTGAAAATTGGAAGTTTAAAACTTACTTACGTCAGTAGCTACAGATTTTTTCATTTCCTAATTTCTAGTTTCTAGTTTCTAGTATTAAGTTAACATGTGAGATGTTCAATGTTCAACGTACACTGAACTGTACATACATTGTACACTGTGCACACGTCATATTTCATGTTGCACGTATACATAATTGTGGTCATGTTCATACAGAAGTAGCAGAAAATAAAACAAAGCTACTCCTTTTTAATTAAGGTCCGAGATAGAAAGAAAGAATGAAAGACAGTACAACTGGATGAACAATGAATGTATTTTGAATGAAAAAACGACATTGATTAGTTCAAATAAAGGATTCATTCATTCAGTCCAATCATACAAATTAAACCAGGCTCTATTTTCTCTTGTTTTCATCCTCGCATCCACGTACAATGTGTATTGTAGATGGAAGACAGAAGATATGACTTCACTCCACTACTCCAGGCTCGACCTGTCGATTTGTCCGATGCGGAGCAATACGACGAACGATGAATCTCTACACTACTGTTTTTTTTTTGGTTGATAGTTGATGTAAAACAATCAAATGCAGGACGATTATGAGATGATGAACGATAAACGATGAGGTATCTATGCATACGTTTATGCGTTCTTGTACAAAAATTCATGATTCATGGACCTTTCCAATTTCAACAACTTAAACTCACATCTACCTACATATCTAAAATCTAAATATTTCCAGGGAAGAGGGAAACAACAAAAAGACAATGAAACAACAAAGTATTGTACAACTAAAAAAATTTAAACAACTTTGTTTTTTATTTTGCACCGTGTTTTTTTTGCACCATTATGATCATTCCAAATTCCAAGGGAAAATTATATTATACAACTCTTATAACGACTCACAACCGACAAGAATTTTAGTCCTAAACCTTAAAGAAAAGAGCGTAACTTTAAAATTTAAAATTGTTATTTAATATTTAGTACAACTTTCTTGACAGGCTGAAGATGTTTAACATTAAGATCAAACAATATTCATTTCGTTGATACAGAAAACAGGAAATCTATATAAATAATTTTGATATTTTAATTAATTACTAAATTCTAAATTTAATTAAGTAGTGATTATTTGGTGTTTGAGGCATTCAAATTTTGAATATTATTATTTACAATATTATGCATGTTTATTCCCGTTTCACAGTTCATTTGGATGAAAGTAGATACTCGATACATACATAATACATAAGTATATGTAAGTTGAACAGGAATAACTGTATGATTGAATAGTCCTGTGTTTTCATCAAGACAACACAATACAATGGAAAGTGAAGCTCCTTTTGCTCTAATGACATGTTTTTTCATCATTGGATTGGATTGGATTGGATTTCTCATTTCTCATCATTGGATATTCAATCCAATGACGAGTCTTGGTACATTTGTAGATACACACTCATCTGACTTTGTTTGTTATGATTACTTTCCATTTTCCATCCCTAGATGAACACTACACTAGATATTTAGATATTCCTCCCATTCTTCCACGTGCATGTTTTACACATTTATACATTATGTTTTTAGTTTATACAAATGTGTGCATAAATTCTGGACGTAAATTCATCTTGAATTTTGAATTCAGATTTATAACATAATGTCTCAAATCTCAAACCAAACAAGTGATACATATCTTTCTCATATCCTTTATTCACATAAATGTATGTATATGCATATATACATAAAAGATGAAATGAAATGCCTGTGTATTTAGTATGTGGTGTTTAGTGTTATTTACATCTCACTTCATGAAGCTGGAAACTGGGAACTGGGATCTGGGATGATGCTTATTCTAAGGGAAAAGTTGTACGTTGTACAACAACAAAGCAATGTTATTTTTGAAAATGATTGGACAAAAGAATGAAGAATGAAGCATAGGGAAATTTCATCTTTTACAATGAAAATGAGATGAATAAAAGCAAGAGCAGAAGGAGAGGAGGAGGAAAGAGTCTATTATATAAAACGTCATGTAGATTCTAGATTCTAGGTTCTAGTTTCTAGATTGGAGACATAACATTTTCATAACAAGAAAATCATTTCATTTCCCTAGATGAATCTAGTTTCAAGGAACACTTTTACTTTCTACAGATTAAAAACTGTCACCCTCATTTCATCCAATCCAATGCATAACAGAAACAAGCCCTAACACACGGATCTACAACGTGAAACATGGAACACGGAACATGGAAAGAGAAGAGAAAGAGAATGAAAACGAGACGGAGAAGGAAAGAAAGAGGAAGAAGAGACAGAAAGAGAAAGCAGCAATATGTGAACATTAATGGACATTTTCATCATTTCATCTCTTTTAAAATATCATCCATTGTTACCCGGAAAATTATTTTCTGCCTCATCTCTCTCTCTCTCTGTCTCTTTATACTCTTCATCTGGAAACCTGAACACTGCACACTGTACATTGTGCACACACGCTTTTAACAAACTTCACTTATGATATCATTTCACGGGCATTTTGTCCAGTAGATTTTAATATTTCAAACTTCATACATTGTTCCGGATTCCAGATGCCACGAGTAACAGAAAATCCTTGAATGTAGGTAAAAAACAAAAATTATGCTCAAAATACATGCATAATATTTCTTGTTCGATGGATGATTTATAAACTCTAGCATTAACATCACTTTGAGGAAAAATATTATCCTGTAAATGTTTTTAAGCCCTAGAAGCCTGTTTTACTTTATTTTAAATTATTTAATAGATGTTGCTGTTTTGTGTGTGAAAAAAATGTGCCAAAACTGCTAAAGTTAATTTAAGTTCTGGAAAACTGTAGTTCTTTACAATACTGATGAACAAAATTAGACAGTATTGATTATTGATTATAGCATTTCGAAATTATTATTCATACTATTATTGATAAATGATAAACTCTTCTGGATCACTTTGGATATTGGATGTGAATTATTAAATTTGATCAAACTCAAAGCTCAATCAAAGGGCGCTCATAATTTAACATTTTAATGTAGGTTCTATTTAATCTAGTTTAAAAATGAAGGGCTACAACCTCCAATTGAGCACCACACACCACAAATGTACATGTATATTATATTATATAGTTACGTTGGACATTGCCCGTGTTTTCATTTACCATTTTCATGAATGATACACCATACACCGTACACGCTACACTCATTTATATCATATCATATTATGTGTTATGTAGAATGTAGAATGTAGATACATGTTGAAGAACCAGAGTAATTTGTCGGTCCCATCTGGTCCTTTTCATTTAACAAAAGGATTAGACAACTTAGCTAAATTGATTTGAGTTTAGACAGACAATACAGTGCTTTTCTGTTCCACCCTCCAAACTCCAAACTCCAAAGACTCTTTTTCCACTAAACGTTGAATGGACTGACAAAAAATTTACCGCCTGCAATCTCCAGCTCTTCATCCCCGTCTATTCTGTTTCATTTTCCCTTCAACGCTTCCGTGTTCCAGGTTCCATGTGCTCAGTGTACAGGGTACAATGCACTCACTTCACGGGAACAAAGAATAAAGTCATCACAGTATTATCATTTGTCTATGACGTATGACACGTACAGAGTACAGGACATTGATGAGGATTGTCAAAAGATTGATTTTTGTACGATTTTGATTTGAAATTTGAAGTTCGAGAGGATGCAAGTTCTCAATTCTCAATTCTAAATTATACCTCTTACCACTCTGTTGTTTTGATGGACGATTGTGAATTTATGTAGCTCAGGCTTAAACAGATGATCCCTTGGTCGAGATTTTATAAACTGATTTTTCTGTTCAGCATTTTACTCTTTAATCTTTACTGGTACATTCTATTTGTATCATATACAACTTGAAAATTTTGTGTTGATTTTCAATATCATGAAGTGCACTTGCAACTTTTTATATGAAACCTGCATTCCTGATGTTTACTTGTGATTTAAATTTAAATAAATCAACAAAAACATTACAAAAGAAAAAACAGCAAAAAGTAGGTTTCTAATTGTTGTAATAATAATAATAATTTTGTATTTATCATATTATTTCTCTGTTGTCCTTAAAAACCAAAACTTAATTTTCTGTGATTGTTGAAATTTCACTGGGCATTGAGTATTGAGTATTGAGTTTTGTTCATCAGTAACTACAGCACACTCAAAACTTAAACCTCAAAGTTCAAAATCATGACTCAAAAAACCTTGTTTACAGTAATTTAAGTGAATTCGAGCAACAATAATCATAATAATAATAATTATAAAAGTTATCATTATTGTTTTGAATTTAATGTGATTCTAGATTCTGTTTAATTAAAAACAAAAACAACTCGAGTCTCGAGTCTTGCTTAAAATTTCAACACAGTGCTTTCCAAATCAATCGCATTGTGATAATCACTAATCAAAGCGTTAATTTGTGCAAAAACATGTTATTTCTAAGCTCTAAGAAAGTCAAGGAATCGTTTATATTCTACGATTCATGTTTTGCTTTGCTAGAACTTGTGCTTCAGCCTTCAAGATTCAAGATTCATCCGGTCATATGAGTTTCTCAAATGAAAAGAAACCATTAGCGTTCTGGACTTAATTAGTAAATCCACTCACTTGTTTTTGTCCGTTTATGTTTGAATGCTTGAATGACTTGGATAGATACATGTACAATCAATGTACAATGCACAGTCTACAATTAAGCGAGACCATAATGAGATAAAAGAGCTTAATCAACAGATCATGAGTAACAAAAAACATGATGGGATTATGGTCTAAAGCAGTAAATACTAAACACTAAACACTAAATACACAGTACATTATGCATTATGTATTATGTAGAGTAAAGTAAACTACATTTATCTCCACGGAACGCATATAAATACATACATCACTGGATAGATGTAGGAAGCCAATCGTCAGTAGAAGACCACATCCTCCTCCTTTTTTTCCTTCAGAGTTTGCTCGTTGGAGGCGGAGAATCCCTTTATCTCCCTCATCCCATCCAATAACCAAAATATACACAGAACATACAAACTATAAACTACACAAGTGCTTCATCGCCTTCCGTTCCTTTCCTTATCCATGTATAAAATACATTAATGCATATTCATTCCCTTCTCAATGTCTCTCAACTCTCAACTCTCAGCATTCAATACTCAATGCGGACTCGTATAATAATATGTACAATATTGATATGGATGATAGATGTATCAGAATAAATGGACTTAAATGGATGATCCACAATACACAGTGTAAAACATAAGCCAGGACAGAAAACTGTATAGAGAAATGGAAAGTGAAATGATACCTTTTATCATGCGTACGATACACAAATTTATCAAAAAATTCATGCCCGGTTTTACCGTTATTACAGAAGAACCTCCCAGGGATTCCTAATCAAAATGTATAAAAGCTCATGACAAACCTCATGTCTCATCAAAACACGATTCAACATTCAACCTGCCCCATAAACATCATCAACATTTAGCAACGCGACCCTCAAGTCTCAAGCCTCATCATTCATCATCTTTAACTATTCAACTATTCAAGTGTTTCAAGTTTCAAGTGTCCCTCATTCAGTCACTGATTCATTTTCTTGAACATTCTGTGTATTTGTGTTTATTCTACTGTTTTTGTCATTGTCTTTGGGGGAAATTAAGAGTTTTAGTCAAGGTTTAGTGAGTTTTAGTGAATTTTGAATTTTGAAACACTACAGTTATCAATTATTGACAATTATGACCAATCCATTTTTACCACCGGCTCCACTGGCGACTGGCACTTCGAATGAATTATTTTTGGAAGAATACATGTTTGGCCGACGACGACAGGTGTGCTTTTTATTAAATTTCAAGACTCTAAACTCTAAAGACTGATAAAATTTGAAGAGTAAAAAGTGTAAAATTTAATGGTGAATATTTAATGTTGGTTTATGTTTGGATCTTGGATCGTTAAATAATTTTATTCATTTTGTTTGTATTCATAATTCATAGCGGCGAAATCGGACGACATTCACTGCACAGCAACTCTCTGAGCTTGAGAATTTATTCCAAAAAACTCACTATCCGGATGTTTGTGAGTGTTTGAATTTTAAAAAAGCTGTTTCACTTAAAATGTATTTACACAGTAAAGTTGATATTTTCAAAGTATTTTCAACTTGTATTTTATTTTTGAAATTGTTCTATTTTTTTATCTATTGCAGTTCTGCGTGAAGAAGTGGCTTTGCGTATAAGTTTGTCCGAGGCACGCGTGCAAGTTTGGTGAGGAAAAAATAGAAACAGTATGATTTTATGTTTCATAATTTTGTTCACGGTATCAAAAAATCAAAATCTTGAAAAATGTACAGGACTAAAAAGGTTCTGTTGGGTTTTTTTGTACCAGGTTTCAAAATCGTAGAGCCAAGTGGAGAAAACAAGCGAGACTTCAGTTTATGCAAGAAGCATGGAGAATGAGATATTTAGGACTTGGAGCAGGACAGCCCCCTCCAATGCCACAAAATTCAAGTACTATTTATTTTTTATACCATCACTTATCAATAATTATTATCACTATTGATTATTGATTTAATAAGCCTGTTTAAAAATACCAACTGAGAAAGAAAAACAGTCGGCTCATTAATTATTCATGTTTTAAATCAAAAATCAAAAGGTCCACCTGGACTAGTCGAAGGTAAAAGAGGGCCAATCCCACAAACGATGGACAGTCATATGAGCTCTTCATCATCAGGGAAATCTCCACTTGAATCACCTCCACCACAGTCAATCATTTCATCCGCATTGCTGGACCAGAGACAACAACTTTTGTGTGCAGAACGACTTCGATTAGCAGCACAAACGTGAGACTCGTTTTATTGTCCTCTTGTCAATTTTCTACTTGTTACATGCAAAACAAATTAAATCCTTGAAAAATAAATCCAATGAACAATGATACAATGAGTACAAATTTGTAATGAGTAATATTATTTTTTACTCCCCATAGATTTTCAGCTGCAATGAATCAACCATCACAACAAAGTGGGATAAAGGAATTCTTTTCATTGATGCCTTCACTGTGTCAGTGTCTTCCCACAAAACCGGAAGACATGTCAATGTCAATGGATTTCAACCGTAGCTCAACATCCTCTCCAAAAGAATGCGACTTTGGTAAATATCAAACAGGAGGAGGAGGAGGAGGAGAAATCAGAAAAGAATCTTCTCATGATCACAGAAAATCCTCCAGCCGGAAATCCGGATTCAAAAGGAAGACAGTTGATGAGAAAGATGTGGGTGATGCGGAGGAAGAAAGTGGATCAAGTAGTGATTTTTCAAATGATTGTTAAAAGTTTATTTCTCTATCTCTTCCATTTTTATTTAAAATTTAAAATGCTTACAATATGCAAGACAATGTAATTTAAAATTTAAAATATCTTAAAAAGTTTACTCGTGTAGAAAATTATGCAATAACATTTACAACTCAACTCAATTTTGTGTAATTGAATGAATCAATCTCATCACAAGTCAAAAGTGAAGAGATGAGGTGGAAAATGAAACAAACATTTTGTAAAATGTAATCTGGTGGAAAAGTAAACAAAATAGACAAGTTAATTTGTAATGATTTGGACTTTTGACTTTTCAAGTAAAACGTGAAACAAGGAATTTAAATAAACGTAAAATGATTATTATTTGCTTTCAATCCTGATCAAATGTAGTAAAAATAAACCAAGTATTTAAAGCTTGATGTTGCCATTTCCAACATTTAATGTACAATGTACATTGTACATTGTAAACGCATACATGCATGATACCATAGTTCATAAAAAGACCGTTCTTCTGAGCTGGGACCGCGAGAAGCAAAAATAAGTAGGAATCAAAAGTCATGAAGAAAGAATGCATCTTCCTAAAATTCATTACACATGATCTAACCTCTAATAAAATCCGTGTGTGGAGGCGTCATGTGGTAACATTTTTTCTAAGATAAATCAGCATTATAGCCAGAGTAATAGCCATTTCTGTTAGCCAGAGTAATAGCTATTTCTCTTAGCCAGAGTAATAGCAATATCTTTGATCAAAACCAAACAATCATCAATTTCACTATGGTGTTATGATTTTTTGGGCATATGTACTGATATTCGGTAAAAACCTTTTTCTGTCGTGCTTTTCCGATCCCACCATGTGGCGGGCGTCCCTACTTCTACATAATAAAACGGGTTTGCTACTTTAACTGCCCAAAGCATCATCATATTTTTAGGTTAATTCTTTGAAATTACACCATTCATAATTATTGCGAACAAAATTATAGAGTTTGCAGAGTTGTGAGACTCACTTAGACTCACAGGAGACAAATTAGCCATGCAACGCCTCAAAATCCACAAAGACATGAACACCGATAAAATCGAAAATAAATAAATGATGAACGAGAATCATTCATAATTTTTAGCATTTTGAGCTTTGAATTTTAATGTGTGCAAAATATCAAACGCTTTTTCTATTTTTCAGAGAGCAGGAGACTTGAGATAGGAAACAAAGAAGTTTACATCTGACCCAGAATCCAGAAACGTTTACTGTTCTCCGGGACAAAATTCACGCACTGTTTTCCCTCTTGTGCATGTTCTGGAAATATCCGAGAAAGTAGTCAGAGCTCGAGACCCGCGGAGCTCCGGACGAGAGGGCGCTTTCACGTTTTCACCGCTTCCGTTTTCCAATAACTAGGTTTTCTGGTCTACAGATGTCTCGTGAAGTACTAAAAATACACAACTTTCTCTTTCAATTTTCACTGCTTTTTGTTCAAATTCCAAAAATATAATTCAGCTTAGCGCTAGAAAATACTAAAAAAAGTTTTAGTATTTAGTAGTTTGAGACATTAACTTTTGTGCTTGATTGGTGATTGATGTTCATGTCAAAGTTTTACACCTTTTTTTATTTTTGTAAGCATCCAATTTTTGCTTTGCTTTTCGAACACAAAAAATGTGAATTCTGGATTCTGGAATTTGGTAGTCAAGCTAATGATGAATTTATCTATTTATCTAATTGATGTACAATAAAATGCGCCTTTTTGATTTTTTATTGTTGATTCATAATCGTTAAAAAATAAGTGTTTCAGTTATGTTTTTTTCTCTCCCTTTCTTTCTCTTTTGGTTTCAGAATGAACATTGTCTCCATGTAGTTTCTGTGCCATGAGGACAATACATTAACTGCATGACTAAAATAGTTACTTGACAATTGACAAAGAAAGGGCCAAGAAGTTAAAGAAAAAGAAGCGGCGTCTTTGTTCCCTTTTCTGCCAATTTCACTCTAGTTTTTCTTCTCTTTATTCCTTTTCATGTTTTTCTTGTTTCGTTCCGGATTCTGGCAGTTGTCATTGTCATTGTTATTGTCATTGTCATTTTTCAACTTTCCATAATATTATGGACTTTTACCTAAGCTTTAACTTTCCCTTTTATTCTTTCCATCTTCTTCTTTTCCGTCCGTCTAAGACTTTTCCTTTGTTCTTTCTTCTTTTTCCTCTCTCTGTCTCGGTCTCTCTATTTCATGGTTGTAGGTTGTAGGTACTCCACCAATTTCTCGTCCTTTACTCTTTCTTCTCTTGAGCTGTCAGATACAAATGTGGAGTTAACAAGAAACAAGAATGTCGATCCTTAGGGACAAGATTTACTTTGCAAAATGAACAAAAATGTAGTCTTTTCACTATAGCTTCTCACGAATAGAATGAGTTTGAATATATTTGAATTCATTCGTATTCAATTCAAAGTGAATGAATGAG
>JAQGBH010006702.1:0-12059 GCA_034698265.1 Sminthurinus aureus
TATTAGATATTAGAAAAATAACTCTATACCCAATACCCAGTAATCCTTTGATATTGACAGAAATCAAAGTGGAATGTGAAAAAGAATACATAATATATTAATACATAATCACTACAACTATTATAGTTGCTGCATTAGAATTAAACTGAAATGATGGCTGTATACTGTATAGCATGTATATATTATGTATGTATACATGTACTTTTTTTTACTTACTTATTGTGTACAGTATCAGTGCTAACTAAAGCTAAAAACTATATCACACACCACACACATACTAGCGATTGCAGACGCAAGTGTGCAGTGATGGCATTGTGGTTCAAGTGTGATTGGTCGAGACAGCTAGCTATCTCATGAATTTTTCCTAGGAAAAGGAGCATTAAGTATGTCCTTGTTAATTTCTTATCAGCATTGATATTTACTACACATCATACATCATACTCCATGCTACATACTCGATTCATTACGAGCTGTGAAGACCAATTTGCATTCTACATTCTACAGCTTCCACATTTCGTAGTGAAACAGAAAGAACTTTACTCGTATCTGGTAACTGGTATCTAAAATAAAATGAAAACTGTCATTGTGAAAAAAAATTCTCTTGAAATTAATAATTCACATTTGATTTTTGACCTCGGCTATTTTCCTGGAAATTTATTTACGCATAATAATAATAATAATACAACAAATATTAGCTATCTGCTAATAATAATTACTATGGTATCTAAAACATTTTTTGATTCGTGAGTTGACGCATATATTTATATTTTAAAAAAGAATAAAATTAAAAATATTTATCATAAATCTGAACTTTTTTTTACAGACACTAAAAGGATTATTATTATTGACTTTTTTTCCTCTACGCCTACGCACTTCTGCACTGGTGTGAATGTCCATAGCTACGGCAGTTTTTGATACTTTAGTCTTTAGTCAATGTGACAAAATTTGGAGTAACTGTGGCAATTCACACAAGTAAAGAAGTTTGGAAAAGGTACATCGGGAATCGGGAATTTTTGGTTCATATTTTGGTTTTCTTTGTGTAATTTAATTCTACTATTCTAATTCTAATTATTCAACTGTATTGCCGATAAATGCCGCAACGTTCAAACTTCTTCTCGGAATATTTCGACAGAACACGTTCTTGCTAGTCAATGGAATTGCAATTTAATTGCATTTTGTTATTTCGATCATGAATTCATTTACAGAAAAGCTTCACTTACACTGCAAAATTCACTTTACACCGAAAGCTGCCCTTTCGATTTGAGACCGTATAATCGAAATTCTGGATGAGCTACCTATAAAAATTCACTCACAAAAATTGATACAGGGGACAGGGAGTAATGATGAGCTTTTCCAAGCTCCACAGATTTTCCACGGACATTTTCTGTTTTACACGGATCACGGATAATCATGAAATTTGAATTGATCATGATTGAACGAATATTGGAATTCATTTAACTCTTGATTCCCTGGCATTTCCCCCCTCCAATATTTTACTGTTTACAGAAATTCTGGTCACTGACTGCGATCAAGTAAGTTGCACTTGGATATCGAATACTCAAGAAAATCTCCCATGCGTCAAAGTAAAGCCATGGAAATCCCACAAAATTGAATAAGTTTCAAGACTATAGCATTTCAGTATTTGAATTTTGATTGCATTTCAATTTCTATTACATAAATCATAAATTACAATGAAAATCTTCCATAAATTAGGACAACTTGGATTTTCGATTCCGCTTGATAGGAAATTTCGAAAAAGATTGAAATCACTGAGTTGAAAAAAGATCGAATCACAATATTCAGTGACTAAAAATGATTCGAAACTAAATTACTAAATGGCTAGAAAGTTTGGGAAATTCGAATACTTTTTTAGTTCTAACGGTACATTGACTTTTCAAAAGATAATTAATAATACATTTTGTTGGAAAATCTATCTACAATACTTCAATATGGTATTCGAAAACTTACATGGTGGAGAACAGGATCATTTCCAAAAGTAGTGTATTTATTTCCAAAATAAAGTCAATAATAAAAAGAAATACTACATGCTACTAAAATTTAAATTAATTTGTGTTACAATTTCATTTCCAAAAACTTGCATAAAACTTTTTAAAATTGATGGCGTTCCATGATACCTGAAGCCTGACACAAAATATAAGATGAAGATGACATAGGTCAACTTTGTCCAAATTCTTCAGTTGTTTTTCGATATTAGCACTCCAAAAATTCCCATTGAGTATTGTCTTTAGTTTTCAAATTTCGACTACAGAATCAAAAATACAGCTTTTGGATTTCAACGTGATTATCGAAATTTATCGAAAAACATGAATGTGCTATATAAAAACTTTGTATCATTATTTTCCATTAATTTTGTGATGAAAATAACAAATGTTCTAAGCTATTGACACTCTTCTAATTCTTCTAATTAGTTACCTATTTACAAAATTAATTAAATTTCTTTGAGCCCACTCTACATCTGAAAAAATGGTTTTATTTTTTGAATTCTAAAAGTTATAAAACTAATAAAGTTTGAATTATGATACTCCTTTTTCGATAAAACGAGACAATGCATATTGTATTAACTAAACTAACTAAGGGGAATTGTTATTTTACTGCTACTGTAATTGACAAGAGGCCTATGCTACTATTGTCCAACCTTTCATTCCGCATAGCTCGTAGAAACTCTGTTCAGTTGACTTGATTTCTAAGTTTTTCTAGCACTGTGCGTGTGTATAAAATATATATATATATATGGTTCTCTTTTACCTTTTACCTCGTTATTAACTCCATAATTTAGATAAATCCAAAGGCATCGCTTATCGTTAGCTCGCTTTTGTGTGTATGTGTGTTTGTTGGTTGTTGGTATTGTGTTCTAGTGAGTATGTATGTCTGTTTGCGTGATGATATTATTATTATTTGTGGTATTCCACAGTAATATTATTATATCGTACCTACATCAAATATTGTTATACAGTATAAAGTATACAAAACTTGCCTGTTTTTATGAGGCTTACGAATACAATACATTTTGCTTCTGCTTTCTGCTGGTACTGGAGTAGATATTTTATATTATTTCTATTTGCGCGTGTAAACTGTATGTGTATAAGGGGAAAACGATCATGGATTGATTTGGGGAACATCACTAGCACTACCGAGCAGTTTACAGTATACACCATACACAATGCATGCACTCACCACACACATTACACATTATTCATTTTAACTCCCAAGTTCATTCTCGTAATGCTCCATTGTGTCAAGTTTGAGCATAATATCTTCGTTTTCATTTGTGTAGTTTTTTTTTCTCCCTTAATGCATAAGTAATGTACAATTATACTGTCTCTCAAGCTTCTCTAATTTTTGAAGCTTCTCCTGCTGGAATCTCACTACTTTAAACTCTCATCCACGTCGTACGTATCCCAGTACCTTGTAACTTGTAATTACCTACAACTGTGACTACAAACTCCAAACTATACAAACAACGTGAACTGTATTATTCAGCTGGAAGCACTAAAAAATACTACAAACATATGTGAAATGTGAGTTTGTGCATAACATGTAATGGAACGTGAAGCTGGAATTTTATGAAGGTTTTCACCAAACACAACAACAATTCAAAAACAAAAAAATACAGAAAAGTTCAAAAAGGAAAGACTGCAAATAATCAAGGTATATATTATCAGTACTACAATATAAATCTATATCTGTATTACATGGATAAGAAAAGCCGTGAAAAAGTGTATAATATATTATGTAAGTGTTTGTGCATTGCTGTGTTTCTCTGCTCTGTATAAATATAAATAATGTGTATGCGGCTATGTGGATAGTGGATATCTTGTGTGATTCTGGTTCTCGTGCTATTTTTCTCTCTATATAAATAGTCTGTAGTCTGTACTAGTCAACTCAGAAGAGTAGAAAATATTATTGGGTATGTTTACATTTTTCAGTATTCGTATTCGTCCACGTCGCTCTGCAAAGTGAATTAGGTTGAGGGCATGCTCCACAATGTATACTACTCTGGTCTCTGGTCGATTACATATTATGTGAACATTTTTTGTCCTTTTATTCTCCTCGTCACTACATTATTATTATTGTTAAGCATTAACTTTGTTTATTGTTTGTCTAATGTATAGGCTATAGGCACTATCAACAAAACAACAAAAAGAGTCAAAGTCCGGTCAAAATTCAATGTCATGTCATGCGTACCCTTGATCTTCATATTTAGATAGTGGTCAATTGAAGTGTCTTTTTTTTATTAAAGATTTGGAATTTCAAAAATTTTTAAATGCATTTTTTAAAAATTTTTTTACATAGTTACGTCATTTACAATTTCAAGCATGTCGCATGTAAGGCCAAGGACCTTAAAGTTTATTTGTGTAATGTTATAATATTATGCGTAATATTTGACTGATGACTGTTGAGTTTTGAGTTACAAGGCCATTAGTCATAGTGATGTACATTATGGAATGATGGGTAGAAACGGTAGAAAATTTTCTTGCTATCACTTTCGGTATTCCATATAATATTATATTCCATATTATCAATAATTATTATCAATAAATTACTTAAAGGTAGATTATTGATCGCCGCTACTCACTACGTAAAATATTGGACTAGATTTTATCCAAGTTTTATTTACATCGGGTTTTGAATTGAAAAAAGTTATTATAAAAAGTCACACATAAGGAAACAGTGAAAACGAACTGTTCAAAACTTCACTAGTAATCCTTAACAGGTCTACATTCAGACAACCACATAACTATATATAGTATACAGTACATGTATACGAAATACAAACGTGCTACTCATAGAACACAGAATACGCTGATAGCCTTTAGCCTTAACTTTTTTATAGTACAGCTCAAGCAAGAAGAAACAGTGAATGGTAAGTATGTAGTTGTAGTTGTAGTAAAAAGCAGCAGTGAGAGGTAGGAAAAAAGCAAAAGTCCATGAGACTTGCAAACGTACTTAGGTACTTACACACTTATTTACACACATGACAAAATTATCTCTGTGTGTAAAAATTCATAATAGTTACGAGTTACAAAGAACTGTATTGGACATGCATATCAGTACTATATACTATATACTATAATGGGGTTATATAGTGTAGCTAGTAGCTAGTCAGTGTGGTCGAAGTGCCGTAAGTTTACATTCTGCATTTATTTTACTACATATACTGTATACTGTATGTATGCATACCAAAATAGTATAGAATATAGTAGACATCTTTTGATAATAACAAATTAAAGTTTACAATAATGATAACATTGAAGACTTGAAGACGACTCGACACATGGCCAACTAAACAAAAAAAAGTCTGTGTGCTTTGTGCTCAACTTACTATCAACAACAACTATATATATACAGTAATATTATTTGTCAACGCGTTACATAAAAGTAAATGCATAATATTACATACTAGATTTTTTTTTTTCTTCTCCCTTTATTACAAATCATATCTGTGTATCTATCTATCTATGCGATTTTCTACACATTGATTATTAGTAATTTATTACTTGTTCTAAAATAAACGGCAAACAGCACAGAGTCGACAGTAGACAGTAGACACGTTTATATATACATATAGATATATTATACATTCTAATTTCTAAACTGATATTATTATACATTGTGACATTTGTGCATGTTCAGCGTCCAGTGTAATGAAAATAGTTGCAGTCAAAAAATATTATTCTCATTTTTAATCATTACAGTTTAAAGATTGAAAAGCAATACTGATCTGATACGATTGCCTAGTGTATGGATACAGTGTACAGTGTACAATGAAGAGTGATCATTTGATGAATATCAGTTCACCCACAACTACAGACATTTGTGTTTAAAAACCAATAGATATAATGTGCTATCATTAGATATTATAAATAATTAATACCCTATGAAGTATCAAGTTTTTCACACTGCTCGTTATTGCTAACCAATATAAAAACATTACCGCACAGTAAATGTACTACTACATACAACATACTCTAAAACTTCAACTGTTGGATTCTAAATTCTAAGTGTAAGGATTCCAATAATATTGTCCTACAAAATATTATGTGTATATATGTAATATGTAGGTATATGTGTATAGGTGCTATTATATTCTACTGGTTTATCGTCGAAAAAATTTTTAATTCGTTTCCTGGAAAAATGCTATACAATTGCTACAACAAAATCGATTATTGTTTTGTTTTTTGTTTTCCGGCCTATAAAAATACTACCTCTTCCAAAATACAACAGTACATTCATGAAAAATACCATCTTTTTACTTATGATTCTAAACTTGACTTAAAATCAAATTCCGAGTATAGTTTTAAATCCGATAGTATTATTAGAAAGATTGTCCTTTTACTTGAAACTTTGCGCATATAAATGAGGTGTACAATCTTAGGCATTCATCCGAAGAACAATCATTTTCCTTCTTTTTCTCTCTCTGAGACTGGTCCTTCTTCTTAATCTTATGTACAAACTAGGAGCGTTTTTAGAAAAATTCATCCGAAATCAGCACGTGGTTGTTGGTTGTTGCTATATTGTTGCCGGTTCACAATCATATATATAATCTTATACCGGTTTAAAATTTCGTTTGACCTTTTATACAAATTCTTGTTAACTAAATACATACACTAAATACATACACTTTTAAATACCTACTTTTCTACAAGTGATTGCAAATGTCAGAAAAGTGAAGAGTGTAGAAAAAAGTGTCGTTCCGATTTCTACGTCCCGGATAAAAATTCTGCATGAAATATCAAATACCATAAGTGAGTATTTAATGAATAAAAAATGTAAGGAAAGGAACACATATTACATATACACAACACGAATCAAAAAGAAATCAATAATATTATTATGATATTATTGTAATGTAAAAGAATGACAGCTTTACCCGGCTACCTATTTTCTCTCTCGATTCTCTTTTTCTATCAGTTATACACACTACACACCCGTCTGTCAACAGTGTGCGACTAGATATTTTGCATACATTTGTGTATTGATGTGTATATGTTTTCCTGTGTCACAGAGTTTCTGTGTTTCTTTCTCCCACTCTCACTTCGTTTCTTAGCATGTAGCTAGGCAACAAACACTAAAGTGCACTATGGGAATTGTCAATTGCCATGTTAAAGAAGCCTAATATGCAATAAGAATAATAATATAAAATATAAAAAAAGAGTTCAACTATTTTAAAGATTATACAGTTTACAAACTATATAATATATACCTAATATAATAATATACATAGTGCTTTTGTCAGTTTTTTTCGTATAAAAATTATATGTTTTACTTTTGTACTTATAAAATTTGTTTGTAAAAGGAAGGAAAAGGATAAATTATTTGTTTACTGGCTCTATAGACTCTAGGCTTTACCTTTTGACTTTAGTAAATAACTAAGTACGCCGGTTAAATTTTTCTCATTTTTTTTTCCGGTTAGCTTTTAACAAGATTAAAAAAATATCAACATTTTTTTTCTTGTTACTTCATTTCTTTTGCAGTTAGTGCGATTGTCATCTTACAAAGAAAAAAGAAACAATAGCTTTACATAAATACTCATTTAATTGTCATTAGTATAATATAAGTGTGGCAAAGTTAAATGGACATTTTTCAACGAGCTTTATAGTAGAGAGAGCGTGTGTTATTGTGTTGTGTGAGGTGTGAGTCTCAGTTGGTGAATTGTGAAGAAGGAACGAAGAACGACTTTGAAAAATTGTCCTTGAAAACGCATGGGCTTTTAAAATAGTTTGTTTTTCGTTTTTTTTTCGTTTGTTTACTTATGTAATTGTAGTTGGTGTCAGTGAACAATTAAAAGATAATTGGAGCAATAGTTGTACATGGAGAATGACTAATTGGATTTTTAACGTTGACATTCATTCAAAAAGGTAAATTTACATTTAAAAATATTAACCATTTTGTGTAAAACTCTGAAGTTCAGAATTCAGAATTGATTTGAGTTTTTGCTCATTTACATAAAATGTACTTACGAGACTTTATTACGTAAATTATTATTCCATGTTGGTCAAAGTTTGTTGTAGTCATGAAAAAGGTTTGAATTATAAAGAATTTTGAAGAGATTCGTCCATCGTCCATGTCGTTGTTTTTAATGGGATTATTATTTTAACTAACTACATCGTACATCGTAGTTAAAATCTGAAAACTATCAAAACTACCAGAACATGTGTAATATGTACGTAATCAATCAACAATACAGTACATACAATATAACTGAGAAGTCAATTTGTATTAATATTATTTTAATTATTGTAGGTAGTAAACATATCAAAAAAGTGTTATGATTTATAATTCATATCAGCGTTAAACTTTCAGCAGTTAAAGTTTGATGGTACAGTGTAGTTTGATAACAACATAATGAGATAATATTATGATACATTTTTTATTCATTTTATCATTTTACAAATAACAAAAATAATATTGATATGCAAACTGGATAACTTACTCTATATAGGTGTACATGTATGTGTATTTTTACTATTGTGAATAATCTGTAAAAGGATAAAGTGATAACTTTATTATGATTTATGATATTTCACGATTCTTGTACAGACACAGACAAATCAAATCAAAGTAAAAAAAGACCATAAATATCGGAGAGAGACAAGAAAGGTTTTGCATAAGGAGTATTGAGTGTTTTTTAAACTTTAAAAGATTGATAGACACGTGTATATCTATAATATTAGTATTATTATATTTTATTCTTAATCATAATATTCTTCCAGACATGGCAACTCTTAAAGATTGTCAACTGTCAACATCTTGATTTTTGGAATGATTTTATAAGGTGTGTTATACAGTTTACAGAGTACATTTTTCAATTAAAGTTTTTTTTGGTATTATATTTTAACTCGACATTCAACATTACCGATATAATTTTGTGCATCAAATGTTTCAAATTTTTATTTGAATATTTCATCGATTAAAAAAAAGTATTATCATAATATTTCATGTAAATTAAAATTAAAAAATTCATCCTTGAAAGTTATTCAGTAGTTTTAATTGGTGAATTTGTATAATATCATTCTGCAGTATCAGGAAACGGAATGAAGGATTAAATACATAGTTTTGTAATAATAAAAAATTCTTATAAAAGGTTCAAAAGAAAAGAATATATACCAAATAAAAAAAACACATCAAATACTCTCACAAATTTTGATATTAGTACAATTAATGTGAGTATTATTTACCTATTTATGAAGGTTTAATAAACTTATATTGTTGTTTAGGAACAAATGGATTTGTGCATTCACATTGATCAGTTTATGAGAATGTTGCATTTGTTTGTAATTGTAGCTAGAGAGAGAGCAATCAAAAAGTACAAGTATTATGAAATTATGATATGTGTTTCGAAATATACATCAACAGATAGTAGTTTCCTTCTAGTTTCCTTCTTCTTTGATACTAGATAGAAAAACTAGTGTTTTTTTGTGTTGTGATGTTCAAGTTCTTTTTAGTACGTAAGTAAAAAACTTGTTCGGTTAGCAGTCGGCCAGGTGTATATATTCATGTGGATATGATAATATACATGTTACATGTACAGCATAATACATGCTCATAGACAAACACGTGAATTTCAGAGTAGAAGGTGGATAGTCTCTATTGTAAGAAATAGAGTATATTTAGGTGTATATATATAAGATGTATAAGATACCACTGTTTGGATTTATCAATATAATAGTTGTGTATTTCCGTTGCTATATGTGGAACGATGCAGAGCCCAAACGGCTCAACGGATTGACTTGAAATTTGAAACATAAGATCCTGAGGGGTCAAGTAAGGTCCCAAATTTATAAAAAGTGGACTTTGAGCCTTTGAAGGGTTCCCTATGCCAAAATTTCCAAAGCGGATTGAAAGTTTTTTCTAAAGCAAAAATGGTCGAAATCACGATACATTTCTATAGTACCGCTTTAGAAATCCTTTTGATTTCTATTGAAAACCCTTTTGCATGTTATACTCATTTATAGATATATCTATAAATATCCAAAGCATTACTATTGACTTCTTTAGATTTACTATTGGATTTCCAAAGAAAACCAAAAGCCACGTTTCTATTGTGATTTCGACCACTCGTTCTATAGAAAAACAATAGCTGGCTTTAGAAAATTTCGCATAGGGTAAATATTATACTTCATGTTTAGAGATGTAGCATGTAGCATTGTGCATTTTTTATTTTATCGTTGTATTCAAAATATCACAGCATAATTCAAGATTCAGAACTTCAGATTCGATTTCAGAAATCACATATCGCAGAGTCATAGTAAAACTTCTACTGTAGAAGAATAAAAAAATTAGAAATGTCGAACAGAAAAGCTCTTCCTCCAGATGACTATGAAATTTGGAAATCACAAGAATCTACACCCCAAACTGCTCCGGAAAGTCCAAAAAGTACCAGCAGAAGTCCACCACGAAGAAATTCCAAAAAAAGAAACTCTAAATCCATCTCAAAAAAGAAGAAATTTGCTTATATTCATTCTACTGAAAAAAGGAAAGGATTGGGATGTATTTATTCAAGTTAATATCAATTACAGTTTACAGTATTTGACATTTTGTCAGCAACATTTTTTAATGTAATTTGTTTCATGTATGAAAAGTCTTTTGCATTTATGATTTTTTATGATTTACAAACGGAACTTAAATTTCTGTAAATCTTACTATAGTTTTTGGCAGTCGACAACTTGCACATGATAAAGACCGAGAGACCTACATTCGAGTAACAATCGGAGAGCTATGTATTTATGTAGTATACTTAATCATAGTTTGTATACTAGCATTTGGAACTGCAACTTCATCGACGTATTACTTTACAAAAATCATGACTGATTTATTCATAGACACAGAAGTAAGTTATTGAATTACTTATTACTTAATAGTTAATAGGCACTTTAGTTTTGTAGGCAATGAATTACTATACATAAGTACATGCATCAATTCTTTAATTTATGAAATAGATTCCTGGAGCAGAAAAAACTTTCAGGCAGGAATAGCAAGTGTATATTTTAAATAGTACTTTATGCATGACAAATTATATACTACAGTATACATATACATATATACAAAGATAAGCGTTCCAGTTTTTATCGTGAAACAGAATTATTTTTTCCCCTCTCACCAAAATGATTTTAAAAATCATACATCATTACTTATTATTTATTATTTATTATTAACGGGGAGAAGACCTTTTGACTCTCATTCTAAGTACATTAGAACTTGTATTCTATAATATCTTGGGGCCCAAACGGCTGAACGGATTTTCATGATCCATACACCAAAAAATAGGAAAACGTTCCGTGCATATGCTGAAGTCTATGAGAATCCTCAGCTTTGTAGTTTTATTTCTCCATAAGCGGAAAGTTTGTTTATTTGTTTATTTATTGTTTGTTGATTGTCATTCGTATCCAATGGATATTATGTACACGATTTTCTCGGATGGGGAAAATAAAACTACAATTACATGAGACAAAGCTTAAGATTTTCGTAGACTTTAGCATATATGCATGGTACTTTTCCCTATTTTTTGGTGTATGGATCATGAAGATCCGTTCAGCCGCTTGGGCTCCAACATATAGAATACAGTTTCTAATGTATTTAGAATGAGAGTCAAAAGGGCTTCTCCCCGTTAAGACGTTTTTTTTTTAAATTTTTCTTTCCAAAATTGTTTCAGGCAGTCCACAACTGTAAACGACTTCTGGCAGGTACAAAGCATACAACACAATAGATTAACTTTTATGCATTATGTACACTAGGAACAAAATTTTATCATTGAAAATCGTACACTTACCTAAATGTACGTACGTATACCATGCCCAATGACTTCTGATTTCGGCAAATTCATAAGTGTGGTTGTATTATATTTTTTATAGTATGCAGAGGGTCCAATGATTAATGGTAAGCAATTCTGTCTTTACTTTTTACTAAGGACACCGGAGGAATTCAATAGGAAAAGTGCCCCCCGATGGATTGGGCCCAAAATTTGCACAGAGGTACTTCAGGTCACCCCAAACAACTTTTCCATTACAACTTTTCGGGGCTCTGAGATTTGTGACCTC
>JAQGBH010006703.1:0-12059 GCA_034698265.1 Sminthurinus aureus
AAAGGAGAGTTTTATGGATGTAGAATTGCACTGCGAGCCACAACTGGGCATCCCCTTTAATTTTTCATAATTTCCAGTCCTCTGTGAAAGAAAAGGCGGCTTCATTATGTCATACGAATTCCAGGTGTAAGTCAAGTTGAAGAAACCAGTATTTTTGCGTCTAGCAAATCTACACTCCCAATCCATTTGCGTGTAGTAGACGAAAAAGCTGCCATCTTTGAGAAAATCCCTCGAACTGTTCCACTTTGGCTGACTTGCGAACGGAAAATCCAGCGTGTAGCTACTTTTGATGATCCCGCGAAATCCATTCACCAAAATCAGACTCATCATCAACCAAACGCCCAAAATCAGACGAATCGCTCTCTTCAACAAATTTTTGATAAAGTTTTGTTGGATCTGGTGGATTTTTTGGTGGATTTCTGGTGGAATTTCTTGATCTTGTTGTTCCAGCAAAATCCGGAGGATCCAAAAACAGAGTTCGGACAGTATCTTCCAGATCATGGATGATTTTAATAGATCTTTTTGATTCTGGATCAAGGCCAAAGCAAGAATCAGGAGGAAAATGACAATGGCCGTGATCACCATGGAAACCAGGAGAAGGGTCCAAACTTCGAGTAGAAACGGTTTGGTGTAGATCTGGAGTGTGGTTTTTGTGCTGTAGACGCTGTCGCTCGTGATGAATTTGTAACTGTTGCTCCCCGTGAAAACCCAATCAAAAGTTATTTCGTTCAACATTCCTTTACTGTGGATAGCTTTTATTATTTTTACGCCCAGGTTCTCAGATTCCCAGACATTCTCACCAACTTTTTTGTACAATGTCCAAGTCTCGTTGGAAATAAAGGCGGAGTTGAGGAAATTTCTTATGGTTTTATTTAAAGTGACAGGATGGATTTTATTTGCAGGCGTTAGGAATCCTGATGTTTCTGATCTTCTAAAGAAACCGCTCGTGAAATTATTGCTGTTTGACATACTTTTGATGTAGCATGAAGATTCTGTAGAGTTGTTCCGACATTGGAATTCTCCATCAACATTTCGATTAAGAATATTCCAAGGCGTGATAAACCGGACGCCAGAGATTTTCATTTCCATTGTTTCTTCCTGGCTGGATTGTTGTGACATTGTTGTTGTTGGTGTTGTTGTTGGAATCATGGCGACTATAACAGGAGGCTGAGGAAAAGTCATTGGCTTGTTCTGTGAATAAAATTCCAAAGCTGACAATTGTGTTGAATAAATATCTTGCTCTGACATTTCCAAGAAAACCAGCGTGAACTTTGCAGCTCTCGTTCCTTTATAACGAATTGCACATTTTTGATCTGTGATGAAAGTGCGACATATTGCCGGATTTTTGGCATGTTTTTCCATGTTCCACTCGATAACTGCAACGGACAGAACAAAGTCTGAATTTTCAACGGAACTGACTAATTTTTTCTTGTCTCGCAAAAACAGGGGCCAGTAAAAAATGTGGATGAAGCAGTGAGAGTATTTTGAGCGACCTGCCGTGCTCAACCCGTCAGTCAAATAGAGACGTTTATCAGGAGTCAAGGACGAAGTGTGAATTTTGGAATCATCGTTAAGAAGAACTGGGATGAACCAGTTTTCGTTTTGGTTTGAGCCGATTCCGATTTGAGCTGCCAACTGAGTTTCTCTAGCGTCACCAACCTCTTCCATTACATTTCCACAGAGAAAAATCCAGCAGCCCGTTTCCGCCACGTCTTCCAGAATCAAATGAAGGTCGACATTTTGAAGCGTCGTTGTTTTTATTGGCGACCGAAGGAAAATTCCTGATTCAGTTTGCATTTCCATTTCTATTTCTTTGGACAAAACGGATGAAATTGTTGTCGCTAAAATTACTGTGAATGCCAAAATGAAATAATTCAACGCCATTTTATTTATTGGTCAAAAGAAATCAAACAGCAGCGCTCTTTCTTTTGAGTTATTTCTTTCTCTTTCTTTGCTCAATGGCCAACTCTTTTCTTTTCCCCGTGTTCAGTGCCCAGTAAACCGACTTGTCATTTCATTCTTTATTCCATGTCCCAGATCGTGAAATTGGATGTTTTGTGAGTGATTGGAAATTAGAATAATTTTAAGTGGAATTTCTCTTAAAGTCACGCTAAAAGTCAAAAGTCGAAAGTGGCACGACGATTCAAACTGCACGAACTGAACTTTGTATTCTTAAAACTAAATCGAGAATGGAAAATCGATAATCGAAGCATTAAAATAAGGCACGTCGATGTACATTGTACATTGAAAAAGCAAAGGAGCAACTTGTGTGAATGTGTCATGGAAATGAGAAATAAAAACAGACGTTCGAATCAGAAACTACGAGTTTTACATCTAGAAAGTTCATGAATATTGTTTTGGTCAAAACGAAAATCATTTTTTCCGAATTTTTTGTAAAATTTTCAATACTTTGTAAAACAAATTCCACATGCACATTTTTTCAACCTTATTTTCTCTTTCGGCTAGATTCTGTATTCACACTACTTTTTCAGTAAAAAAATAAATAGATACTTGGACATTTCAAGCGTTGAAGCCGTAAAATTGTCCAAAAAGGCACAACTATACGGTAAAAGTACGTTGTGCAAAAATTTAAGCATGATTTACAAATAAACACGAATATTTTTATTAATGTTAACAAATATTTACAAAATGTCAATTACAACTTGATAAGAAAATGAACAGCGTACGGATTTTTACTTTGCTTTTTTGAGCATCTGTAAATGCTGTTTCTTCTCGTGTTGTCTGAGAGCACTTGCACTCTTTGCTCGATATTCGCATTGTTGTTCTTTGCATTTGTACGGTTCTTCTTTTGTGTGCGTTCTCATGTGCACCACCAATGCAGATTTCACTTTCCATTTGTAGTCACAAATCGGACATTTTTCCTTCTTCTCGCTGTGAATGTTACTTTCATGAGATTGTAGATATGATTTCTGAATCGCGCGATAATCACAATCAGGAAAGGAGCAAGCGTATTTTTTTGCAGTCCCGTGAATCAAAAGATGGACAGTCAAAGAGCTTTTTCTCTTGAACGTGGAATCACACTGCGGCTCTGTGCATTTGAAAGGGCGGAAGTTGGGGTTGGCGTGTACATTTTTTAGATGTTGGGTGACGGCACTTCTAATTTTCCCTCGAAATGGACAAAGTTCGCATTTATAACGACGTTCCTCACTGTGCGTCTTTAAATGGGTCTCAAGCGACGGTTTCCATTTACACCGATATTCACATGACTCAAATGAACAGACAAAAGGTTTTTCGAGGCTGTGAGTTTTTACGTGCGCAGTGAGACGGAATTTACTTTTTCCTGAATATGCACAAAGTTCAATTGGACAAGGAAATAAAGGACGTTCTTCGCCCTCTTTCGGCAAGTGAGTCAGTCCATGTTTTTTGAGATCACCTTGGGCCGTTGAATATTCACAATTTGCCTCTGGGCATTTGAAGGGTTTTTCTTTTGTGTGGGTCCTCGTGTGAGTCAAAAGATCACTTGAAGTTACAGAAGCGTAAGAGCAGGATTCAAATTGACAAACGAACGGTTTTTCTCCCGTGTGACGTCGAATGTGGTTGATGAGACTGTCGTTGTATTTTGTGGAGAAATTGCAATTAGGATGAGAACAAAAGAATCCTTTTTCGTTACTGTGGATTTTTGAATGTCGTAAGAGATTTTGATTTTGCTTTGCAGCGTAGGAGCATCCAGGATGTTGGCATGGAAACGGTAGAGAAGATTCAGATTGAAGGAGATGAACGTTTTTTATATGCCTTTGGACACTACCTTTTGATTTTGTGGTGAATGGACACTCGGGGCATTTAAATGGCTTCTCATTCGAGTGGGTTTTCATATGTTGCTGGTAGTTACCGAGAATCTGTGTTGAATAAGGACAGAAGGCGCACTTGTATTTGTGCTCCATTGAATTTTCTTCTCTGCCCATTTTATCCGATGAGTACAAAACAAAGGTGTCACAAATCAAAGGATTTAAAGTACTAAAGTAAATTTTGTAAACATTTGCAAGGATTTGCTCACATTTCCTTGATATATTTTATTTAAGTGGAATAAATTTCTCACAGCTCGTTGTTTCGTCCTGATTCACTTGATTTGTTTTCTAGTGTCTGTTCTGAGCTCTCAAACAGCACGCAACACAACGAGGCTTTTGCTTTCAAACTGACCTGAATGTGACGAATGGAAAGGAATTAGAAAGTTACAAACAAGGAGACAAAAATAAAGAGAAGGGAACTTCTACAAAATGGATTTAAATCCCGATTTGTTCTAAATAAATTGAGTTCTTGGAAAGTAACAAAAAACAAAGGTACAAAATAGAAAATATGTTCTCACTCTTTTTTGTTTACACGGTCAAAACTATGGTACATTTTCTATCTGCCGGTAGTTTTTCACAGGGTTTTTTAATCCGAAGCGTAGAAACTCAACCTCTACTTTGTCTGTTACTTTTCATTAGATTCACATTGACTTTTCTTGAAATTTGATAACTTTCGGCTTTGGACCGACATCGTTTTCAAATCTCACTATAGCGTATAAATAAATATCAATCACCAGATTTTCATCAGAAATACCATAAAAACATTTTTCATACATTTGTACAAGAAAATTGAGTTATCTCCACTTCATTTTCCAACCAAAATATTTTTTGTCCAGTTAATAAAATTCTGCTGCCTAAATTCTGACGTTGGGGTTGAAAAGTCAGTTAAATCGTAAATTGGATGAGCCTGCGCCATTTTTAGCATAGCATGAAAATGGATGAATGGAAATCAAAAACAGAAAAAAAGGATAAAAGGGAAAGAAATTTTAAAAGAACAAAAAAAAATTAAGTAAATTTAAAATTTAAATTAGTACCATTTTTTACGCAAAGGGGAAACTAGGATCACACATGTAGAATTTAAAGAGGATTTCAATTTATTTTGTTCTTTTAGTTCAACAAGGGCAAGTGGCTACATAACCAATTGTACAGTTGCTGGGTTGAAGTGCCTAAAAAACTAAACCGGCGTCCACGTTTTGCAACTCGAAAAAAAATCCTTAAATCTCACATTACTCATTGTGCAGTTTGAACGCCGCCTAGAATTTAAATGGGCAGAACATCAGTGAGTTTGAGCAAGTGAAATAACTATTGTAATGTTTATTTGGACATTTGAAAACCTAAACCCAGTTTTTGACGTACACAGCAAATTCTTGGTTGGTGGAAAAAGATTATTCTATTCCTGTTCTAGAACAAGGCATTTCAAGCGCTAGTAAGTTAAACTGATTTGAAATACTTTAGCCTAATTTTTCATGATCAATGCTCATTGATCAATATTGTTTGCGAAATCACATGACGCATTTTGTACAGTTGGCTTTTGACTACTAAACTTTAAATATAGGCATGAATGAATCTTCACTTCTCAATTAACAGACGTTTGACAGAAAATACAAAGAGGGGTATGGTATTTCTGTGTGATTTGGGCCAGAGGAATTTTTAAAAAAGTGATGAAGGCATTTTTTTCCAGCCTCGGGGTTTTCCCTATTTTAAAGAGCACACTTTTCTGGTACTCTTTTGTTGTGGGACCAAAAACCGTATATTTCTAGTTCGTTATATACACGCGACGGAAGGAAAAATGGTGATTTTTTATTGCAATTCTTCACTTCTCGAACGCGCTCCAGCTCCGAAACTAAAAATGTACGGTTTTTGGTCCCGGAACAAAAAAGTACCACAAAAGTGTGCTCTTTAAGAGAGGCCAAACCCGGAGGCTGGAAAAAAATGTCTTCATACTTTTTAAGTATTGGCCCAGACTATGTATGAAATACCATAGGGTTCTTTTGGTATGCAAAACAGTCAACATTCCACGACAACAACTTACTGTGAGATGCTGGAACTAAGCCGGTTCGTCTAAAATCATTCCATGCTGCCGTTCTCCTCTGTTGAGCTGCTTGTATTTCCTCCAGTTTTTCCAGCGCTCGATCCAAAGTACTACTGCACCCCTGCAGCTGTTCCTCAATCTCCTGGTTGTCCAACTCGCTCAGTTGAGCTATTTCTGTAAGTTTATTGTTAACTGCATCTCTCTCCCTCTTGTCTTCTTGGAGTCTGGGCAGCGTGGCCTTTAAGTCATTTTCGCACTTTCGAAGCTGTTTATGCGTCTGCTTCCTCTTCTCCTCCTTGTTCTGATATTGCAGTAGATTGTCAAGTTTAGTCGCGGCTGCTGCTTGATCCTCCCGGCGATCTTGTTCCACTTTGCTTATAGTTTTATTGAGTGACTCCTCCCGTTGCCGAAGTTTGATCTCCGCTGCTTCGCGTTCCTGCTCCTGCTTTTGCCTCACTTCTTCCAGTTTTCCGTTGAAGGATTGCTCGCGCTTCTCAAGTTCTATTTTCGACTTTTGCTCATCCGTCTCGTGCTGTTTTGTCAATTTAGTCAAAGTTTCAGTAAACTTGTTTTCGCTATTCTTGAATTGTTGCTCGGCCTGTCTTAATTTGACCAGAGTTTCATTGTAGGATGCCTCGCGCTGCTTAAGTTGTTTCTGTAATTCTTCTCGCTCCTTCTGCTGTTCTTGTCTCACATTGGCGAGGTTTTCTGTAAGAGTGGTCAGACTTCCGTTTAACGACACTTCACGTTGTTGATGTTCACGAGCCAACCGTTGAGCGTCTTTCTCTGCCTTCTCCGCTGCGCGCCTTGTTTCATTCCGAAGCGTGGACAACTGCTCGTTCATTCTTGCTTCATTTTGTCGTCTCGTCTCCTCCGAGAAGTGATAACCAAGCTTTTGGATCTGGCTCTGCAGGAAAATGGCAAATACTTCAATTGGTTTAACCCAAATATCGATTTTGAATGGAAATCGCTGTCCGTTGATTCCAGAGTTGAAGTTCATGTCAAAGTCCATGGCTCGCAATGAATTTAAAATAGAAGGAGGGACTTGGAGATGAGTATTTTGAAGAACGCTGAGGGTGATGTTTGAGAACTGGGAAAATGTGGAAGTGGTCAATAGTTGAGACAGCATTCGGTTGACAGAGTTGAAATCCTCAGTCAAATTTTCAAACAGAGTTTGTTTGTCTAGCTGTAGAGACACCGAATCGCTTGATCCTTCTATTTCTATTTGTGTTGCATTTGCTGCTGTTGTATTTGATGTTGCTGCGTTTTCTTTTGTTACGTTAGTTGTTGCTGTTGACATGAGACTCTCAGTTTCTCTTTTGAGGGCACTCGAGATGTCGTTAGTGATATTCATCACGTGGTTGTTCAGCTCTTCAGCCATATTTTGCATTTTCTGCCCAACTTTTGTTTCAAGTTTTTCGAAAGATGTGATCCATTGTTGAGGAGGAGTGTCATATTCGAGGTTGATTGAATCAAAGAAACCGAGCTGCTTGTCCAATTTGAAAAGGTCTAGTAGAGGCTCCTCTGTGGATGGAATCATAAACACGGACAGGGTGTCGTTCAACACGTGGAAGAAACGAGAGCAGTCTTCGACGTCCATCAGGGCATTAATCAGTTGATGCAAAATACTGTGCTCCCTCGTCCATTTCTTAAGCAAGATCCACGGTGAAGAGTCAGAAGAGTCAGGAGAAGGATTTTCCGGATATTCGAATACATCCTCTTCAATGACTTCCGTGAGTTCTTCGATGACAAGACCAGCTTTGTTTCTGGCCTTGCTTGCCAGGTTTTTGGTTAACAAAGTCGCATCCGCAGAGACGCTGAATCCAAAATCTCCCTCCGCAGTCGGAACAAACTGAGCCCGTCTCAAAACGAGGTCTTGGACTTGATTGCTGTTGGAACTAAACTTCGGGTCGTCCATCAGCGGTCCTTCCTGTTGCGGCTGTCTGAACATACCGATTCGATTATATTTTTTGGTTTCCGGATCTTTCTCCAAGAGGGCGCTAAGAAGAGCCCTGGCGTGGCGTAGTTTTCTTGCATCCTGGAAAATCTGATCCAAATCCGCCTCGACTCTCTTCAAAAATTCGCCAATGGAGTGAATAACTTTATCGTTGTTTCTTTTATCTTCCACTTTGCTGGCAATCAGCACGACACCTTCAGAGAACTTCCCAATGTCTTTCACAAATTGGATCAACTGCTCAATTAACATCTTGAACTCTGTTCTGCTTCCTCCACTCCGAAGCGTCTTGTGACTGACCACAAGAAGGATTTTGACCCTTTGTGCATGCTCTGCCACTTTCTTCATGAAAAAAGCATTGGCAATTTCGATGGTGGCGTTTCGAGTGTCACTGAATCCGGGCAGATCGTAAAAAGCCGTGTTTGAAGGACGGTGAATCAACAGCTGAGGGAAAATTGTTTTGGAAACGACAGTCGAAACGAAGCTGATACTGTTATTTACCATGTCTCGAATCAAAATACGGTCTTCAGCGTGGTAGGCCTCCAAGTCATCTGGATGCGTGATGATTTTTGAAATGGTCGTTTTGCCAGCACCGGTCAGACCGGCCACAAGGACAATATCTTTATAATCATCCCGGAGCTCAATTTCTTTGTCTCCTTCCTCGAGAAGGTGCAGAGTCTCTTCGACAACATCCTTGGTCTCATTTAAATTCTTGATAGCCAATTTTCTAGTTCTTGGTTTTTTTGTTGATGGGGCCAAAGGAGATGCTATTGAAGATAATACTTGAGCTGTTTTAAAATGGGTAAAAAACAATAAGTACTGAGCACAACTTTAGGTCACAAAATGTACAAATCTTGCGCGGCAGCTGCTTTGCAACCACAAATTTTTGTCTTGGAGCAATAACAATAAGTCAAGTTGGATAACCTGTGAAATGCTTATCATGCCAAAATATGTACAAGCGTCTAAAAGATATCCCCAACACAGGGAAAGTCGCCAAAAGAGTTGTTTTTAGTATTAACTTTTGAGCCGATTTCGAACTGTTTTACGCGGTTTTTTTTTTCACCCAACTTCATGCAAAATTGGCTAAAACAATCTCGTTTTTCTTAAATAAGTGAAGTCGGGCTGAATACAGTATCATGGAACAAGAAACAATAAAAAAATTTGAAGGTTTTTAAAAAAGGCAATTTTTGACAGATTTAAACAAAAATAAATCAAAAGCTAAGCATTTTTCTTCACAAAACTGCAAAAATTGCAAACCTACAAACTTGACTGTCCGTACAAAAATACTTTGCCCCGAACCCCGCCGCGTAAATCCATAAAATGAATGTTTTTCATTTTTGTGGATTCCGAATCTTTTCTCGGGCCATTATAAATATTTGAACATTGTTCCGTTCCAACGATTTTTGTCATTTTTTGAGAAAAAGTGCCCTTTTGCATGAGAAACAAAGCACTTTTGGTCTTTGGCCCGCAATTTTAACGGTTTTACGGGAATCATTAAATAACTTTTAATTTTATGTGAATTGAAATTTAATCAATTTAATTACTTTCTAAATGTGGTCATGTGACTTGTCAAAATGATTTTTTCCTCGTCCTAAGTCTGAATTAAGTAACAACTTTCAATATTTTGAGCTGTGAAGCCACCCACACTAAAAATGGTTTGCACGTCTTTAAAACATTTGTTGAGAATAAACAAAATTGAAATGTATCTCACGTGACAAAGAAATACAAAAAAAGTCAGATACATTTGGTTCATTTGGAGAATCCGATACAAATTGTTTTGAAATGCAGAGAAATGGTTTAAATCGTAACTAAAGGGATCTGTGATTTTTTCACGTTCCTTGTTAGTTCGGAATCGTTTTGTGAATAATGCGTTACCAACTACTTGTTACTGTGCTTACGTCTAAGCAACAGAGCGCTGCAGAGATTTGGCTGTGGGCTCAAAATATTGGTCAAATTGAAGCGCAGCATAACGTTCACGAATATGCCATGGACATGCTCAGCACATATGTATAATATTATAATAATATTATTCAACATTTTGTAGCTCAACGACAACCTGGCAGTTCTTATAACTTTGGTCTCAAATATACTGATCTCATGCCAATATCACTTTCATGAGATATGTGATTATTCATAAAAAAGGAGAAAATAGTTTGCCTTCCTTTCGTAACTGCAGCCAGCGAATGTGTAAATAGCTAAAAGAAATGCACAAAAAGTAAATGGTACTTACGAATTTCCTTGACTGCTGTTGTGTTGTCAGGAATGGAAAATCCTTGATCACAGCCATTTTCGTCAGACCCATCTGCACAGTCCGATTTCTGGTTACAGCGATATCGAGATTCAATGCAGTTTCCATTGGTACACTGAAATTCATTTGGTTGGCATCCTCCACTCTAAAACAAACCAAATTAAAATATTTTAAAATATTTTTCTGTGAAAGGTTGATCAGTCTAGAACGATGTTATGCACAAATGAGAAAACCAATCGTCTACACATTTTTGTCTCAAAAAGAACACAAAATAAGTAGTAAAAAAATAATGGTTCTCGATATTTTGCAGACGTACCTCTGAAATTGGAAAATTGGATTCGTGGGCCTTTGCAAGCATGAGCAGAACGAAGAGGTTGAGTAGCAACAGAACTTTGTATTTACACATTCTGCCCCAAATGAAATACTCAAATTTCGAACAAGGCTTTATTTTTTGATTAACGTGAGTAAATACTTAAATGGTTAGCGATAGACGACAAGTGTCCAACTGTTTTAGTTTTAGTTGGATTTTATGTGATATGAGAAAGTCCTGCCCTTTTATATCTGTCTCTAAGTTTTTTATTGATCATGAAAGGTTTTTTTTATAGAAAAATAAATTGAAATTGGTGGTAGAGACTACAGTGTGCATCATATACTATAGATTTTACTTAATTTTCGTGCAGATGGTAAAATGAAACGAAAATAGTTGGCTACATGTTCGTGTTTCCATTAGATTAAAGGTCAAGATTGATTAGAGCCGTTTTCTTACCACGAGAGATTTCTGTACAACTACAATTTAAACGTATGTAGGTAGTATACTAATGAAAATATACATTTTATAATCAAACGAAGAACAGCACTGAGCTACGATTTTTTCAACCGACTAGGAAATTCATCTTAACCTTTTCTTATGATCCAGAACTGTCAATGGGAAAAAGCACCACCTTGTGAAAATGTCTGACCCGACATTTTTTTAGGGGTCTCAAAACCAAATAGGGATAATTGCCCTCAGAAAAAAATATTATTGTGCTGTCTAATGAGATTATGGTCGAAAATCTCGTTAAATTCCATCAAAATTCAATGAGAATCTAATCGATTTCCATTAAAATCTCACTACATATGAAATTAAATATTGTTAGTGCGATTTCCATGGAAATTAATTAGGTTCTCATTGAATTTTGATGGAATTCAATGAGATTTTCGACCGAAGTCGTATTAAAATCTCACTAAAATGTCTCATTAGATATCATTAGATTCTCAGCGAACACAATGACATTTTTTTATGAGGGTGCTGTCCCATACAGACATAAAATCACCCATTCAAAATTCCATCCCTCTACAGAGATGGAAGGGAGGGATGTATGGGAGGGGCTGGGAGAGAGTCAAGTTCCAAATTGTAGTGCATTACAAGATCATTTAATCCGAAATTTCTCCTGCACCGCTAACCCAATTTAAATTTGGTTCCAAAAAATAACGATAGAGCCTAAAATTGGCAAACTTGGTTTAAAAATTGACTTCAGGGTGGCTTCCTATAGATAGCCCCACAAATTTTCAAAAGTCGAAAATTTTGGCGATATCTGAAAACCATTTTTTTTTAAATTTGAAAATCCAAACCAAATTCCTCGGACGTGTTTAGTTCATACGACCAAATTTAAATTGGGTTAGCCGTGCCGGATAAATTTTGGATTAAGTAACCTTAATCTGGCCCTCTACAAATGGGGAATTTGACTCGCTCCCAGCCCCTCCCATACATCCATCCCTTCCGTCTCTGTAGAGGGATGGAATTTTTGAGTGGGTGAATTTATGTCTGTATGGGGCAGCAATTATCCCTATGGATAATTGGATATTTTCACAAGGTGGTGCGTTTTCCCATAAACAGTCCTGGATCATGAAATGATGTTTTGCAAAATATACACGATGACCAAAACGTTCTGTTATCTGACAGCTCGTGTTTGCCTTCATATTTAATAGCAATCATGCAAAATTAATTTCTGGGAAAAGCTAATACTTAAAACTTCACTG
>JAQGBH010006704.1:0-12059 GCA_034698265.1 Sminthurinus aureus
TTCGACCTCAGGGTAACTTCAGTCTTTACCTACTTTTTAAAATTCTCATTTTCTGGTCAAAGTATCCAAAGAAAAATTACATCCATCTGGAAAAAGGCAGCAATTTCATCTTGATTCACAACATTTTCACAAAGTTCGTATCCATGGCTGTTGATAAAGTTTTTGAGGCCGAATGCATCAAGTTTCCCAGCTAAAAGTTCCATTTTACTGCTTTAAGTTACAGTTTTCTCATACACCGGAAGTCGCAACTGATAGAGAGAGAGAGTAGAGATAGAGTGAGCGAGACTTGTCAATGAAAAGAATGAGAGAATGACTTTTGTAAGGTGAAAAAAACTGACGTCTGTAGTCTAAGGGCATCAGATTAATATCTGAAATGAATGTGTTTTTTGTGCATAGTTGAGAGTAAAGAATTAGAGTTTAGACTAGTGCGTAAATGCAAAAGATAATATGCGAATAATTACACATATACAATAAAGTGCAGTTTTTTAGAGCTTAGATTGATTTTGTGTGTGTTTTGTATTATGTATACGGTGCGCGTAGCAGTCCGTTTATTCACTATTTAGTGTTAGTATTTTATTACCTAATGAATTTGAAAGGCAAAGGCTAGAACGAAGAAAGAAGAGAACAGAATTTCTCATGCTCAACTTCTAAGACTTGATATCGAAGTAATATGAACTCGCGTCAACTGGCTCAAGGAAGAGAGAAATGTTTACATTCTTTATTCTTAATTTCAGTCCGGAGTCCGATGACACGGGATACGAGAACTGTCCATTCTGCTGAATGGACACTTCTCGTAAATGTGTCAGATTTGTTTATACTTGACTCGCTATCTCAGCCCCAATGCTAAAGATAGGAGAGTGAATTTTAAGACGAGTAAATTTTAGCATGCAAAATGCACAACGTATGTACATTGTACATTATACATGAATCGGAGGAATAAATATTGCAGAATATTTATTCCTCGCAAGAAACAAAGTTGAGACAGGATTTCAAGACCTGGATTTCATAATGGCATTTTTCCGTCGTATGACGGAATGACATCATGAAACCCGCAAGAAATCCAACACAAGGAGGATTTATTTATAAATAAATGCACATTCACAATGTTCCAGATCCCAAATATGAGCTGCGATTAACCCACTATTTCCATACATGTAATTTTTCATTTTATACGACACACGGAAAACGGCTCACGTGTACGAAAACGGAAGCTGGAAACAATTTTGTCAAAGAGTAAAAAAACTAACAATAAGTAGCAAGTGACATGTGTCATGTGGAACCATATTCACTTTCCTTCAGTTGAGCAAGTAGCGTAATTTGCCAAATGCCAATGTTTCCATTTCACAAATACAACTCTTTAATTTTTGCTGATTGATCGTTGTCAATTGATTGCACAAACTACTTGCACTGAACTCTCCATGATGCAGATTCTTGAAAGATTATTTGATGAAGCGGCGTCAAAAATTTACACAAAAATCATTCAACAATTTGAAAATTTTCACTCTGGATTTGTATATTATAAAGAATTACAGTCAGAGATGTCGTAAATAATGATAATAATAATTATTGTTCGTTTGGGACTTGACACAATTTTTTATAATAAATCATTCTATGGTGTTTTAAGTTGCTTCACTTACGTTGTTGTAATTGTTTTACAGTTTTTATCATGTTTCGTCACCGCACCATTTCAGTATTTTTTTAACGCAATCATTCATCCTTTTTCCCGCTTCTGGTTTGAAGCTCAACCGGAATTTTTTGCTTTCTGATTTCTGATTTCTGATTCTAATTTTTTACTAATTGTTCAAAATTTTGATTGTTTGTGATTTCCTCATTTGCCACTTTTGAAATATATTTTGCCGATAGAGTAAATAGTAAATAGAAGTGCATCTTTGGCTTTTGGTTAAGTTTTTGGTGTTTAAAATGGAAAATACTGAAAATTCTGAAAGATCTGGAAATGTGAGTAAAAAAGTAAAAATAATGCATACGAAATATAAAATACACCAATAAATGCATCAAATGGTAATAGGAATTATTGAAATGCATTCAGCATTAATCATTGATAATTCATTATCTATTTATATTATGTATTATGTACTACATTGAACGTATCGTGTATTTGGTACTGGATTTTACATTTTACGAGTAAATAGTAACAAAAATGTTAAATGATTTTGTTTGTTGCTGTTCTCTTTCCTGTTTTTCTGTAGGATGTTGATGAGACGTTTAAATCTTTAAAAGCTCAGAACACAAAACTAGTTGAAAGTATTGAAGAACAATGGAAATTGCAAAAGGATCTTTTGGATGGGTTGAAAAAAGCGGAATTGACTTGGCCAAAAGCAACAAGTGACTCCAAGAAATGGCATGACATTTTTTCTACTCTGGATACAAAACTCGGTGATCTTGAATCTCTTTTCAAGAATGACAATGAAATTGAGGTTAATATCAATTATCAATATAAATAAACTATTATATAATACTTGATTTGCTTTTGGTTCATTATTATTATTATTGCTATCAAAAGTTTCATATTTTTGTTTTTATTGTTGTAGTGTAAAGACGAAGAAGAAGAAGAATCAGACACAGAGGGAGAAAGTGAAAAACAAGTTGTTGGACAGACTGAAATGGAAATAAAGAAAAATTATCTATTTCAAGAATTTCAGTTCACCATGAAAGCAATTTCAAAAATGGAAATTACACTAAAAGCCCTAAATTCTTGGTATAAGGAGCTCGATGCAAGTCTCAAGGATAAAAATGTACATCATTTTGTCTTTATTATTATTATTCATTTTATTTTATTGCTAAAAAATATTAGTATTTTAATCCATTTTAATCATGTATTATTTAATATTTATAAATGATGCATAATATACTATGTATTATGAATTATGAATATATTCAGGTACCAAAAGAATTGTTGGAGATGGTGAAACAACTCGTAGAACTTTATGACAGTGAACAAACTGCTACTTTGAAAGCTCTACACATTTTGTACATCAAGATCCATAACTATTTTGAAAACTTTTTTGCTCAGAATCAAAATTTTGAGACAATCGCAGAGCTCAAAGCAACTGTAACAAGTAAAATGGTAATGCTTTTTAATGAATATCATCATAATATTTTGTTTCATTCTCATGTGTAATATTTTCAGCATAATTAGCAATAATAATAAGTTGTATTGTTGATTTTCAATACATACACGAAAATAACCATGTAATAATATAGTATTATTGTTTAACATGGAATGTTTATCTTTAATTTGTATTTTACAGGAACAAAAGGCATCAGAAATGGAGGAGAAATGTGAGAATGGAATTGCAATCGTAAATGGAAATCTTGATGATTGATGCAAAGTATGCTTATTTTTCATCATAATATCATGTGCAAAGACTTCACATAAATGGATCTACTTTATTTTACTATCAGCTCGTACGTTGTACTATGGATTGTGTAAATTAGTATTTTTGATTCATAAGTACTGTAAAAAATAATATTTTTTGTATCCTCTCATTTCAGAAGAAAACCAGCAAGTTTGAGCTCAGTTTCAGCTAAACATGTTTCGAGTGGATTGTATAAAAGTTTTTTTCATTAATGTGTAAGTATTTTTTGTGGTTTTATTGTACTTATGCCTTGTGCTCTAGAATTTACTATTTTTGCTTATTCTAGTAATACCAATTATTATTACTATTTTTTGACTTTGACTCGTATAGAGAAAAAATACGTAACTTTTTTTTTGAGAATGATTGCTATCATTGATTATTGAAATGAATTATTATTATTATTATTATTGAATTGCCTTTATCCATAAAAATGTACCATGTATTTTTAAGTTTGCTGTGTACTGTGTAAGTTGTAAGATAAGATAATATTATTATATATTATGTGAGATAATAATATATTTGTCATATTATGACAAAGAATAAGTCTAAAAGGCAAGTGAGATGGGTGATGAGTGTGTTCACTTTACATGATTTATGTGAAATGAACTAAAACTACTACTATTTGCTCGACTTTGTAATTAATAATCATTATTCATTAGCATTGATTATATTATCATCAGCACATGATAATTAAATATTATTATTGTACATGTATCTAAAATCATCAATGTAATTTTTAACTAAACATGAATTAGAAATGACAATAATAATAATAATAATAATATTTTTGTCTTGTAAAATATAGTAATATTTTGTTGATGTTGAGATGTGAGATTTGAGATGCTTTTATTTATGCTGTACGCACTACGCATTTTTAATCAATGGATAAGATCGTTGTTCATGTATTTGTTTGCTTCCTATTCTTTTTTATCAATGCTCTTTTCATTGGGATAAGTGATGTGATGTGAATGAACAATTCAGTCGTTGTCGTTGTTGCTGTTTTTCTTTTTAATTAAGATCAAAAGACCCGATTCATATTGGTAGTAAAAAAAACTCGTGATATTTTTCCATTAGCTTATGACTCTAGACGTTAGACTTGCAGTAGATTTATTTCGGTACCAAAATACATATATATATTACCTATGTAGAATTTATAGAACATTCTTGTCATATTCATCCATATAGGATAATTGTAAAAGTAGGCAAACAATGAATTTTCATCTGCTCACCGTTGAAAATGACGGCATTTCGAAGTAGAAACTACACCGATAAACTCTTGAGCTACAATGGACTTCGAATTTTACTGTGCCTTCTCTTCACTTTGTTCCTCATTCTCATTTTCTACACGTTGATAAAACCACTGGATCAAAATGTGGAAATGCACACGGAACAAACGTCAAATCGACATCATTCACTTGAAATTGAAACTGAAGAGTTGCAGATGAAACAAAATTCGGATGATGTGAAATCCACGGAAAATGCAAACGGAAAAACGGATAGGGATGAAAATTCTAGTCAAAGCAAGGAAAACGTTTTAGGATCGGATGAAAACTCGAGACAAGCGTGTGAAATTCCAAATTTGATTGCAAATAGTAAAACTATTCGAGACTTGGATCACAACACATTTGCGGAACGTAAGTATGAACCGGCGTGTTTGAGCGAAAGGCGACTCAAGTTCAAAATGGATTTTGATTCTCATCTGATTCGATTGAATCCTGAAAGTGAATTTTGGAAATTGACGATATGCTGCTACCAAAATTTCCGCATTCCTGAATTCAGACATCATGACTTCAAAACAGAGTAAAAAAAGCTATGCAAATTGAAAATAAATGTTGTGTAATTTTGATTTTAATTAGTGACGGATAAAAAATATTTTTTACCATCTAAAAATTTAGTTTCTCCTCGAATTGCCACGAAATAAAGAACAACATGACAAAAATCCCGCCGGAACACGAATATTTACGAGTTGTTTGTTTCGAGCCAAAGTCAAAGCGACTCGTGTTTGAAGATTTCTTTGCCAATTTTCATGATCAAAATCCGAGACAATTTGCATTTCGGACTCAAGTTGAAAAAGAAGGAAAGGAAAATGAAGCGAAACTCAAGGTGCCAAAATTATCAATCATGATATTTGGAATTGATTCAACTTCTCATGCAAGTAAAAACATTTCCAATTTTTTGATGACATTTTTGTAATCCATAAATTAAAAAATCCAGTAAATTATTTCTTGTGTTTTTAATATCAAAAGGTTTTCAGCGTTGGATGCCGCTTTCGCACAGATTTTTAACAAAGTCCCTGGACGCAATTGAATTTCACGGATTCAACTCTTTCGGAGCCGGAACTATGGAAAGTATCTACCCGATGTTGAGCGGGGTAAAGAACATAAAACAGCAAAATGATTAGTAGATTTATACTTTTGAATCCTTTTGCTGATAAACAAATTATTTTTGTAGGTCCATTTTGAAGAAATTCGGAAATTTTTCCCTCGATATGAAAAAGACGTGTCGAAACTGCCGTTTATTTTCAAAGAGATGATTGATGCGGGTTACGTAACCGGATATCAAGGCGATTTAATATCACTCATGTCCCATGGATTCCACTTGCATCCCGTTGACTATGACCTCCGACCTTTGACCTTGATGATGTCAGGTCGGATGAGAGGTCACGGCTACACCGCAAGTGAATACGCCGACTGTTTTGGCCAAAGACTCGCTTTTAAATCTGTTTTGGATAATTTTATTCATCTGGCGTATGCAATGAAAAATCGGAAATACTTCCATCTTTCTTGGTATTACAAATTTATCATGACGAATCATGTAAAAGATTATTACTCAAAATTGATAAAATGACTAATTTCTTCTCGGTAACAAGACTACAAAACTATACTGAACAGTTTCAAGTGTCTTTGAATATCATCATCATTTTTAAGGACGGAGACCATTACGCATGCTATGAATGAAATGGCAAAATTTGGGGACACAATTCTTTTTGATGGTCTCAAAAAACTTGTGGATTTGGACCTGATGAATCAAACTGCGTATATTTTTCTCAGTGATCACGGTAAGTTTTTGGTGGTCTTAAAGTTCTATACACAAAACTAAAAGATTTAGTTTCAATTTGAATTTTTCCACTTTCAAACAAAGGTGCTCGTTATGGTGAAATGCGCGAGACGACGGAACAAGGATATCTGGAAGAGAGGCTTCCGTTTTTCTGCGTCGTTCTCCCACCATGGTTTAAATCAACCCATAAAAAAGCGATACAAAACTTGAAACTCAATACAAAACGACTGATGACGACACTCGATATTTACAAAACGATCCGCGATCTTATGAACTTGACCTCGATTCGTGACTCTGAGGTCGTAAAAAGGTCAAAACTCTCTGTGTTAAAAAAACAAGATCACGCACAATCTCTCTTCCTCCCGATTCCCGCGAGTCGAAATTGCGAGGACGTGCGAATTAGCCCGCTATTTTGCATCTGTCTCCAAAGAAGAGAGATTAAAAATGCGCGGAATGACCAAAAAATTCAAGAGTCAGCTGAGTTCATCCTCAGAGAAATGAATAAAAAACTGGCGAATTTTAACATGTGTTCAGTGCTAGAATTGGGCGAGATTGTGAGTGCGCAATCCCTCGGAACTGAAAACACGGAGAAAATGAAGGCACTAGAAATTTCCAGGTTTGGAGAATATTCGGATGTAGAAAAATCGATAAAATTGGATGAGCATTTCAAAATCAAATTTAGGACAAAGCCTGGTGGTGCCCTCTGGGAAGCCATTTGTACTCGACAACAACAGCAGGAAATGGAAAATCCTGCTCTTCCAATTTTTCACATGGGTAAAATTGAGCGAATCAACGCTTACGGGAAAGTTAAAAAATGTGTGCCAAATAAAAGTCTCAGAGAATTTTGTCAATGTTAAGAATAAACAAAAAAATTGAAATTGAAACGTTTTACTCCCATTTTATATTTTATGCACAATTCATAATTCAAAATTAACAACTCATAAATTCAATCAGGGTTTTTAAAACCGCCCTTTTCTAAACAATCCAACTTTACAAATTCAAAGTTGACTAATTAAAGCCAGCAATAAAACACATATAGATTTTTCTATTTAAATTATTATTATTTTATGGAATTAGGATTTTTGCAGGTTCCTGCAAAAAGTATGAACGCAGTCGGGACGTCCACAATTTGAAAGAGAAAGGGACGATTGACCTCACAACGAGTCAAATTCTCTTCTGCAGTATTTTTTGGTGCTGAAAAAGATTCAAAAAAATATTATCGTGCAAGAGCGGGAATTTCAAAATTTTGAATTCAAAAAACTTTCAAGCCTACAAATTTACCCTTGATAATTTCTTTTCCATCTTCACGGATTTCGACGCATGCTTTGTGGATGACTCTAGAGACGGAAAGACGTTCTTTCGTCTCCGAAATCCCGTTCAAATCCGCAGCTCCGTCAATAAATAGTAATTCGATCCCCATCTGAAAAAATTTCGGTATCGAAATCAAAAATTCATTTAAATTCATTCGAAACACTTTTGATTCGATCATGGATTTCAAATTTTGCGCCAAAAACCAAAAATTACGCGTACCTTTTTCAGTGGTTCAACGAGCTGGAGCGAAGACTCGATTCGAAATTTTGGGAGTGTTAAGTGCACTTTTTTCGCTGAAGTTTCTTTCAGTTTTTTTAACAGATCTGCAAGATTCATTGTAAGTCCGCGCAAGATTCTCGAAAGCCCCATTCGAGTTTGTGGGATGTAAACAAGCATGCTCAATCGATTGTCCTGAAATCAATTTTCAATTACGATGTTTAGAAAAATATTCATCGAGAATCATTTTTGGCATCTTTTTTCAATGACAAAATAATAATAAAAAGAAGCGTAAAATTTACCACAAATGGCAGAGCAATGACTTGCGCATCCAATTCGTCGAGCATCAGGAAATGAAAACTGGCAAAATTGTGCATCATGTAAACTTGAAGATTGTCTCCATTTTTTCGACCAACTGCAAAATTGTCCTTCTTTGTCAATTCCGGATTAAAACCGAATTTCCAAAGTCCGGAGAAAAAAAGCGCGTTGACCAAACAGATACTCGTGTCCTCTCTCAAGTCGACAGATGTCACTAAATTCCGCACTTTGTTTTTCGTTTGCTCCTGAATCCAACTGTTGATTTTCTCTGCTGCTACGGAACTACTTCCAAAATTCATCCGAACCACCGCACTTGAAAAATGTTTAATGGCTCGACTAAACTCCTTTTTGAACTCAAATCCCGCTTGGATGTAAATTCGATTGGCGGCTGTGAAGACAAAACCTTGTAGAAAATCCTCGTGGTTGAAAAAAGAGTGGATTTGTGAGTAGCCGTTGATCAACTCTTCGTCTGTCCTGGGAAAACGGAGAACTTGAACAATCTCCTCTCGCGTTGTTCCGAGCGCCCCCAGTTTCAAAATGGCGAAGAGGAAACTCAAAGCCAAGGGAGAATAGACAACGTTCTTTTGATCTCGCAATTTGTTTTTTTTGGATAAGGATGCTGCTGATGTTGGTGCACTGGATGTGGAGGTAGAACTCGGACTATTTCCGATTCCGACTCCGCTGCCGAGTCCAGTTCCGGTTCCAGTTGCAGGTGTTCGATTGTCTTTGAGGGCGTTATGTAAATTGGCGGCAAAAATGATGTTTGCCTCTGCGATTTCTCGGAGAACTTGATCAAGCGTCAAATGTTTATGCTTCGCTCCCATACAATTACCCATTCCAATCCATTTCTACTCCTCGACGTTTTGACGAGAAATTCAAAATGGCGGAATTATACGAAAAATGGCGGATGAAAACTTAAAACTCAAAGGCTGCTCCATCATCGACCATCATCAGAAATCAGAAATAAGATTCAAATTAAAATGCAAACTAACATTTGAAAACATTTATTTATTTATTAATATTTTATTTAGAAAACATTTACAATTTAATAACATAAAATAGATGAAAAAAACCATGGCAACGTCAAACTTTATTACTAATTTAAAATCAAAAGAGATATGTTTAAAAGAGATGTAATGAAAAAACTTGAAAATTCTAATGATTACAGACTGTAGCTATTTTTCAGATTTGGCGCCCAAAATCCTTGCAATCCAAGGAAAGTATTCCATCTAGCGGAAAGTGACGAGGAGACTCGCCACACTAGAAACCACAAATAAAATGAATCGTGGCGTACTTTCCCGCTCCAGCACGTGAAAATCTCCGACTTTCACTCCGATTTCGGGAATTCGTTGGATTTCCTTTTGAAATAAGCCCGCTTTCCCTGCAACAGGATATTTTTTGATGGAGGACAAGATGGCGCTGACCCTCAGTTGACTCTTGACCTGTCTCCAATTTTCAGGGATTGTGAAGGCTTTCTCGTACATGAGAGAGTAGATGAACATGACGAGGACGTGACCATATGCGGCAAAACCGGCGGTGAACGGATGTTCAAAATGATAGCGGATGGCGAAGAAAGCGCAGAAAATAGCAAGAAATAGAGCGGTTTGTTTCCAGGTGAAAACGACAAAGGAGTAAATGCAATTGAAGAGATGAACATAGAGAAAATGACGCTGCATTTCGTTGAGTAGATTTTGAACGGCGGTTGCCCGAGGCATTTCAATCGAATTCCAGTTTCTGCTCATACAATTAAAAATTAAAATGTAGGCTTGAACTTGAATTAAATTAAAAAACCTTGTTTCGATACGTTTACAATTTGAAATTTGCCCATTACCTGAAGTTTTGCCCAAAGGAGCAAAAAGTGACTTGACATTTCTGAAAGAAAAGGAGTTGGCTAAGAAACGCGAAAAAAACGTAGGCTACTTTCCGACAGTAGAAAAACACGTCGACGCTGGTCAGCAAGAGAAAAATTGCCAAGTGTCGAAATTTGGAGTCGACGGGAATTGAACTGTACAAAATCATTACTCGATTCGGATCACTAAGAAAAATCGGGGTCAAGAAAAAGGTAGTCGCAAAACAGGCAAAAGGTAAAATCAATGTGATTAGTTCATGTCGGTTGTATTTTGGAGTCCAGCTGAAGATTTTTCGCGGCGGAAGAGCTGAAATCAACACGCAAAAAAGCAATTTTCAAAGACTTCAAAGGAAGCTACAAAATTACCGAACGAGTCCAAATATAAAAATTTACAAAAACTACTTACCAATTTTCTTGTTGTTGTTTTGATGGTTAAAGAATTGATTGAAGAGCAGGACGGTCTCTCTTTGATGTTTGACGAAGAGTTCATAGCCCCAGAAATTTACGACAGCAAAAGAAAAAACCAGCGAGTGAATCATCACGTGATCTTCCTTTTCATCCAAATTTGGAGATCGAACGAGCTGGAAGAAGCGAACGAAACCATAGGCCAAATGCAGCAACTCCAACCCAAAGAAAAAATACCAAAGAAACAATTTGCTCCGTTTTCTCTGTCTGGAAATTCTCCCTGATTTTTCATCCACGGAAATTGGCAGAAAATTCCAACGGGCGAGAATTTTCAAGCAACCGAAATTCCACCGATTTTCTTCTCTCGTCAACATTTTTTCTTTCGTTTCTACTTTCTATTTTCTGCTAGAACAAAAACTGCTAACAGTATGGTAATTTGTATTTTAAAAAAAAAGAATATATTTAGAGAATTTTATGATAAATGAATAACAAGCTATAGAAAAGCAGGACTTGATTCGGTGAGCTCGGTTTTCGTACTGGCAGAATGGTCGAGAGTTGTGAATGGGAGGACAACCAAGAGGAAACGACCAAGACCGTAGAAGGTCATTTATTTTTCTGATGGTCGTTTACCCGGAACAACACAAAGTTCAGTGAGCTCGAACCTCGAAGCCACGAGTATCAAAGCTCGGCCAAGGACACAAAATACGACAAGAACACGGAAATTACAGCTCAGGGTAGACCGAGTTCAGTGCTCCGAAACTCGGGATTCCCGAGAATAATATTTGCCAGACAAGGAAACAAGGAGCGCTGACCTCGGGTTCATCGTACACAATACACAAATCCTAAAACCTCTTACGTCGTGGAATACGAGCAAAGCCGATCGGAGGAAGAAAAACAAGTCGTTGAGCACAAAGAGTTCATGGCCAATGCCATGAACTAATGCCAATGACTCTTTGGTCATAGTCTTATCCGAATCCGATAGTCAAACAGTCAAGAGTAATAGAATAAGTACAAAATCTGTATGCGGTCACTGACCGCTCACAAACAACAACTTTCGACAGCTAGAGTCTTTCAGCATCGATTTGGAAATTAACATGAGATGTTTATGTAGTCAATTCTAATGTGTTTTTCAGTTTTCAGGCTTTTCCATGAACAACTTCCGGTTTACTTATAGCGTGGAACTACATTGAGAAAATAAAAGAATTCACTGTAATTTAAACTACACGTCAATATTCCGAACTAGCCAAATTTACCCCATCTAAAATTAGTCGTAGAATTTAATGGTAACATTTATTTTGATCTAACGGTACGAGAAAAATTACATTTAATATTTAATCCCGTTATTATTAAGAAAGCATTAACTTTCACTATAACTTTCACCAGAGCATCGAGTGAAGAAAATTCAATTCCTCAGCGGTAAAAAAATATTTCGAATTCCGACGGGAAAAAAAATGAGCCTATTTCGTATTTACAGCATCTAGTGGTGAACTTTGTGAACTGTGTACTTACTTACATATTAACACATA
>JAQGBH010006705.1:0-12058 GCA_034698265.1 Sminthurinus aureus
AATTTTTGAAATCGGTTCATAAATGGCTTCACAATCCTGAATCCCATTTTGGAACAGCCATTTTGGCCAAAATTGGCCCCAAATTATTTTTTTCAAAAAAAACTTTTTTTTCCCATGTTTACTCATCCCTAGCAATAGATTTTTGAAGGTTTTTTGAAAATTTGAGATTTCGACGATTTTCACCTCTACTATGGCGTAAAGTTAGTCGTTGTGTTTTATGCAGTATGTAGTATGTATGTATATGTAAGTTCCTGAATTCCACGTACATGTTCTAATGAAGGTTTTTGTTATTGTTTTTCCTTCATAGATTAAGTGGACAGGAGCATCCAGTTTATCCGTCATACCTGAAACTTCTGGAATTGTCTTTTTTGTCATTCTTTTCGTCTTCTGTTTTCAACTGATTGCTTTCTCCTTTTGTATTTCAAGTTTTTTCTCAAAAGGTAAACACAAGAAATATATATATTTCAGATCAAAGCTCAAGTACATACTACATACAAACTTCCGTATAGTCCATAATTTCTACAAAACTGATGAATGTTTGATATGATAAAAGCTCGCTCATTTTTCATAAATGATTGTTATACATAATTTCAGCTACGGTCGCAGCAACTGCAGCCGGTGTCTTTTGGTTTTTATGGTAATTTTTTTTACACACAAACGACCTTTCTCAAATTTTTAACAATACTATGTAGAATTTAGATGATTTATCCAGGATGAACATGTCAAAAAAATAAAAACATGTATTGATTTATTCATAAAGGTACGTACCGTACGTTTTCCTTCAGCCGCGTTACAATTTGCTGTCTCATCGATTTAAACTCTTCACCAGTTTCATCTTTAATACACCAATTTCATACGCATGCCAAGTAAGAGAAATTTATTTTCTTAAATAATTATATACGTATGTAGGATATTTTCTTACATGTTTTTCTGTCCATACGTACATAATAGCATCAAATTTTAATAGGAACTAATTTGATATTCTATGGTTTATGTTTTCTACTATTTAGCTCATTTGTATGTTTGAGGGTAACGGTGCCGGACTCCAATGGGATACTGTAAGTATAATATAATAATCACTGATCATAAAATGACATGAGTAAAAGCTCTATAATATGACATTTAATATTTAAAAAAGTGCTGACCTTTTCAATTTTCAACACCATGACCAATGATTTTTCTGATTTTCAGATCACAACTGGAGCATCCCCAGATGATGATTTCTCTATAGCTGATTGTTTGTTCATGATGGTATTTAACGGAGTATTCTACTTGTTAGTAACATGGTACGTTGAGGCTGTTTGGCCTGGTGAGTATGGTATTCCTCTACCTTGGTATTTCCCCGTAACTAAATGGTACTGGACCGGAGATATTAGAATCAGTTACTCATCATCAGGGGCTGTAAAAGCTAAACGACAGGAAGATCAACTATTTGAAAAGGATCCAGTGAATGGAAGAGCTGGAATACAAATCCAAGGATTAACAAAACATTGGGGAGAAAAGACAGCTGTCAATAACATGTTTATTAGCATGTATGAAGGACAGATTACAGCACTGCTCGGCCACAATGGAGCTGGTATGATTTATGATTTCAACAGTTTTATCAGTTTTATGTGTACACATAATATTTGAAATCCAAAAAGAGTTCAAAGTTCCCACTTATTAACTCACATCTTTACTTCTTTTTTCTAGGAAAAACCACAACAATGTCCATGTTAACAGGTAAGAAGCGTCATGAATTTATAATGAATTTAAAGTGTTTTATTTCCTTTTATTATTCATTATTCATACATAACATAGTATGAACAAAGGCAAGTTAAATACTCAAAGTTAAAAACAATCCATTGCATTTTATTTTCTTGTAGGTATTTTCCCACCATCATCCGGAACAGCTTTGATTAATGGCTATGATATCTGTAGAGATATTAAAGGAGTTCGTCAGAGTTTAGGACTTTGTCCACAGGTAAGATTTTCAGTTGTATTAATAATATTATTGTTATTTCGAGTCCTGAACTACTGAAAAACATGGTTTAATGATTTTTTTTGTTCTGTATTCTGTATGATTCAAAAACAGCATGACGTTCTATTTGACGAATTGACTGTAGAGGAGCATTTGACATTCTTCTGTAGAATGAAAGGTATGCAAGAATCTAAAGTACCTCTTGAAGTCACCAGAATGGTCACAAGTTTAGGTCTAGAACCCAAACGTCATTGTCAAGCTCAAACATTGAGTGGAGGTATGAAACGAAAATTGTCTGTTGGAATCGCATTGTGTGCTGGTTCAAAAGTTGTCTTGTTGGATGAACCGACCTCAGGTTAGTAATTAGTAATTAATAATCAGCTTCAATTTTTCAATCTTCTCACTGACACAAATTTACCTTCACAAATGCTATATCTAAGATATTTATAAATTTTATGTTTGTTGATCTATCAGGAATGGATCCAGGAGCTAGAAGATCGACATGGGATTTGATTCAAACGGAAAAGAAAGGAAGAACCATCGTCCTTTCCACTCATTTTATGGACGAAGCAGATTTACTTGGTGATTTTTTTTAAACCTTTGTCATAACTAATGGTGATGATAATATGAAGATTAACTTACTAGTAGAGAAAGTAGGAGAAAGTGGAACAAGTGTTTTTTAATATTTTAAATTTATAGGTGACAGAATTGCAATCATGGCTGAAGGGGAAGTTCAATGTTGCGGAAGCTCACTCTTCTTGAAGAAGAAATATGGTTAGTTGTATTTTATACCATTATATATTATATGGTACATAGAATGAATTGATGTGTAGTCAAGTGTAAAACACTGCCATTTACTTTTTTTTAACAGGTGGCGGGTATCATTTAATCATCGTGAAACACCCTAGTTGTATCGTGGAAAATGTGACCAATGTCATCAAAGAAACCATCCCGGATGCAGAAGTAGATGCAGATGTCGGTGCTGAATTAAGTTATTCACTTCCAGATGAAAAATCTCACCTATTCTCAAATATGTTTGAAGAACTTGAGAGGAGGAAAACAGAATTAGGAATTGCCAGTTACGGAGCATCTATCACCACAATGGAAGAAGTTTTTATCAAGTGAGTTTTAAATTTCAAATATTTTTTTTACAATATTTTTAGACACATGTAATTAACAATGAGTTCGTATATATATATAGCTCAGAAGTTGATAACGATAGAAAACACGAAATTCATAAATGCATTTTGGCTTTGTCATTAAAAAAGGGTTGGACGTCAAGCGGAATCCAGAAGACTAGCTGAATCTCAACATGAATTGAGTGGTAGTGTGAGTATTGATACATTGAACAGTAATGGACATGGAAATGGACTCGCTGCATCCAAAGTTCAATTGTATCAGGATGAATTTGTGAGAAATACTGGTTTCCTTCGAAGAATTCAGCAATTCAGAGCTATGCTTGTCAAGAAATGTATTTACGCTGTCCGAAATCGAGTCTTGCTTCTTATTCAAGTAAGTGTCACATTTCAAATTTTGAACTGCCAAAACTGCCATTTTCAATTTCCACAATAGCACAAATCTCCATCAACAGTTTGTTTTATTTCACATTTACAAAACATTAAGTTCGTTTGTCTTTCTTTTTTTAGATGGGTATTCCAGTAATTTATCTTACAATCGTTCTTCTCATCATGTGGACTCTCCCTGGACTTGCAGATCCAACTGCACATGAACTCACTCTTGATCGATATGAGAGTTTGGGAAAAACAATAACAACACTGGCATGTGATGAAAGTAATCCAGTTTGCGAAAAATATGCAGAATTTATCAAGGAAAATAACTACATTCTAGAAAAAGTAGTTGGAGACAACACCAGTTTTACAGATTTTATACTGGCCAAGGTAATAAAAAAACTAACATTGCAAATTTCATTTTGATCTCTGTACTTCATAGCTCATACATCATATTTTGTAGAATAATGAAAATACACAGTATTTATAAGTAAGTGAAAATAAAATTCTAATTTTATTATGATTACTTTTTAAAAATAAAGGAAAATGACGATTTACCCCGTGTAAACTTCAAATATATCGTTGGATTTGAAGAGAAAAAGAACGATGATGGAAAAGAAGAATATATTGCTCATTTCAACAATCAACCCTTCCATACTCCACCACTTGCTTTGAATTTTCTTACTAATGCTATTGTAAAGGCCCTGGTCGGAGATTACAAAATTACTGTCACCAATTTCCCCTTACCATATAGTGGCTTTGACACGCTGAAAGAGAGTGGACAATTGTACAGTGTCGGTTTTCAAGTAGGATACAATATTGCCTTTGGGATGAGTTTCCTTGCCGCTTCCTTTGTCGTATTTTTAATCCAAGAAAGAGAGTCCAAATCAAAACATTTACAATTTGTGAGTGGTGTAGAATTTCCAGTGTTTTGGTTGGCCGGTTTCCTTTGTGACGCTGTCAATTATATTATTCCCTGTTTTGCTATCATGGGATGTCTTCTCTTGTTCCAAACTGAACTTTTTTTCAGTGTAGCAATGCAATTCCGACTCCTCATTATTCTCGCAGCATATGGATGGGCTGTTATACCTTTTATGGTAAGTTTTTAATTTAATGTTTTTTGGCCCTTTTTTTGGCTTAAAATTTGAAATACATTATAATTTGAGTTTAAAAATGTAATGTATGTGTTTGATTTTCTTTTTCAGTACTTGTGGTCTTTCTGCTTTACCGTTCCATCTTCTGGTTTTGTGAGAATGACCATTTTCAACATTTTTACTGGTTAGTTTTATTCTTTCCAACCCCATCACATGACACATTATACTACTCAAATATCCCAGTTGCTCCACATCGCTACAATGATTTATGATAATTTAACTGCAAACTGATATAAGAATTTAAAATTTAAAATTATTAACCTTTTTAATCATTCACTATTATTATAATTATCTAGGAATCGCAAGTATGTTGTCGGTAGCCATTGTTCAGATCCCCGACTTGGATCTAGGAAATATTGGCGACACTCTTAATGACATTTTCATGATTTTCCCTAATTATGCTTTGGGAATGGGAATTGTTCAACTTGCTACAAATTATCAATTTCAAAAACAATGCTCAGATTTTGAACTCGAATTTATTTGCGATGCTTATCCAAATAATCCATGTTGTGTACAATGTAAGAAAGTATACCATTACTTTTTTTATTCTCTTTTTTACCATTTCATTTCAATAATCTACTGCAACCAGGGGTGATTTTGTAAAATTTTAAGTTCCGGAACGGTGTCGGAACGCTAGCCTTTTGAAATGCGATTTTATCTAGTGTAAGCCATTTACGTAATGTTAATTTTTTAAAGAAGTGCCGGAACTGCGTTCCGGCCCGTTCCGGCACAAAATCACCACTGACTGCAACTTTTTTTACCTTTTGCGTCCTTATTATTGATTATATTATATATTATGGTCTTTTGAAATAATCATGTTGTTGATTTTATTTTCAGTACAAGACGATTACTTCTCTTGGAATCGAGTTGGTATCGGTAAAAATATCATGTATCTTTACTGTATTGGACTTGGCTCGTTCCTAATCCTATTTATTAGTGAAAGTAAAGTTATACAGTCCATTTATGGATTTATAAGAACATTTTTGTACGATTCGGGTCTATTTGGATGTAGTCGAGATTATGATGACAATGATGGTGAGAAATATTACACCGAATTTCATATTGTATTAAACTATTATGTGACATAAAGTGTAGAGTGAAAGAATATTATTGCATTTTTGTTTCCAATAATTACGTATTTTGTGCTAAGTGATCATTTTTGAATTTATGTTTTCTTTACATTTCCCATTTCACAGAACTTTTGGCTTTGGAAGATTCTGATGTGGCTAAGGAAAATGACAGGATTCGCAAATCAAATTTAACTAGCTTGTTCCAAGAAAATAATTTAGTCATCAGGTCAGTAGTTCAAAAATAATTATCTTTTGGTTCTAAGCTTTCTCCTTCTCCGTTCTATAATCTACAATGGATGTATAAAAAACGGAAAGAATAAAAATGTTGTATTCGAATTTCAGAGATATTACAAAATATTATGGAAACTTCCTTGCTGTGGATTCACTTAATTTAGCAGTAAAGAGAGGAGAGACGTTCGGCTTATTGGGTAAATTTTGAACGACACGTTGCCATATTTTATTCTCCGACTATATTGAAGATTTAATGACTACATATTAAAATTAAATTAAAAATTCAAAAACTTATAGGTAAAATGTTTTATTTTGGTTTAAATAGGTGTCAATGGTGCTGGTAAAACGACAACATTTAAAATGTTAACTGGGGATATTCCAATCAGCTCGGGGGACGCCTATCTTTCTGGGGCTTCTGTACGAAAAAATATTAAAAAAGTGCATGAAAATCTTGGATATTGTCGTAAGTTTTCAAACCTTCCATAATATTTCATATATATATTCATGTATTCATACAGACTACACACTTTATAGGTAAAATGCAAAAACTATTTTCTAAAACACTCTTTGTATCTTCTATGTGTAGCTCAATTTGATGCCATCATTGAAGAAATGACAGGACGAGAAACGATTCGTTTATTCGCTCGACTCCGTGGAATTAAGGAATCTGAAATTGATCTTTTGGCTGATCGCCTTGCCCAAGAATTACTCTTTACTACATACATTGATAAAATTGTTAAAGGCTACAGGTAAAACTTGCACACTACACGCCAAACTGCAATGAATTCTAGAGCATGCAGAATATTTTTTTATGCATACAATATTATGCTTTACAGTTTACAGTGAAATTAAGTTGGTTGCTAGTTGACACACATGCGTGTATAATGAATAATTTTCACGTTTTTTAGTGGCGGTAACAAGAGAAAGTTGTCCACAGCTTTGGCTCTAGTAGGAAATCCACCTATCGTTTTCTTAGATGAACCCACAACAGGTACTATAAAACAAAATAGACGCAAAACGAAATGTACAGACAATGTTTTGTCCTGTTTCTTATTTGTGTGTTTCAAATGTACAGTGCTATTTGATGTTTGATGTGCTTAATTTTACATATTATTTACATTGATGATTTAAAGGTATGGATCCAGTAGCACGAAGACATCTTTGGAATGCCATTACTCGAGTTCGAGAATCGGGTACTTCAATCGTATTGACTTCACATAGTATGGAGGAATGTGAAGCCCTTTGTTCGTCTTTAGCCATTATGGTAAATGGAAGATTCCGTTGTCTGGGATCACCCCAACATCTAAAATCAAAATTCGGAGAAGGTTATACACTCATTGCTCAAATTGCACCAAAGACATTAGAATACGATGAGCCTTTTACTCGTGCCAAACAGGTAATTAAAATAAATCTAGATTTATTGTGTACTGGATAGCACGAAAAGTGCACAATTAAATGTATAAAAATGTTAAACCGGAACGTTTTGCATTATTTTTAATGTTTCAGGAACTTGCAAGACGCAGAAGTAGTTCCATGAAAATTAGACGAGTTTCCGGTAATTCAATGGGAGCTCAGAGATGGGAAACAGACTTAGATGATCTTAGAAATTTCATAGAAGAAGGATTCCCTGGTGAATACATTATTATTATTTTTACACTCATGTTTATTTTACATTTCTGACATAATATTTTGGAATGACAAAAAATTATCATCATTTCCATTGAAATTCAAAAGCTGAGAGTTTTACAAAAATACATGAATGTAATATTTTTTTACAGGATCGGTTCTGAAAGATATTCATCCAGGATATGTTCATTACCATGTGGTAAATGAAAATGTTACATGGGGAGATTTATTCAATAAGGTACTGAAAATTGAATCCTGAGAACAAAATCAAAGTTTTTTATCAATTATCAAGCAATGACAATCATGATCCATGAACAAATTACGTAATTAGTACAAGATTTAAAATTTATTCTCAATTTTTGTTCTTTTCAAAATTAGATGGAAGAGGCCAAAACAAAATACAATCTGGAGGCGTACTCAGTGGGGCAGACTTCACTTGAACAAGTGTTTTTGAATTTTACTAAATCACAAGTAAATATTGATGAATGAAAAGGTTTCATTCATTCATACATTTGTATAACATTTCTTCAGAAAGTATATTATAGTAGTAAAGTTATTATAATGACTCTTAATTATTATTACAGTTTATAATATTAAATATTACATAATATAAAATATAAATATCATTATAATGTTTTTTGTTATTACTGTGCTCAATGCTCAATGTTAAACTATAGTAAAAACTGATATTATACAAAAAAAGACACTTATATTATATTAATGATAATACTCTTATCGTATACGTTAAGTTTGTGAGTAAGCAACAAAGCTCATCATTTTTATATATAATATATTATTGTACTTGTGGATGAGGCTTTGTGTTTTTTAAGCAAATGAGATTTTGAGGAAATCTATGTACTGAAATACAAAGTAGTTCTGTTATGTTGTATAATGGTTTTTTCTTCCCCTCCTCAAAACAAGAAATAAAAAGATGGATGATTTTTTCATCCATAATATGCCAATACTTTGTACAGCTGGAGGTTTTTCTTTTATTTTTACTTTAGTCACAAAAACATATATACGTAAAAGCTCATTTATGTATTTACTATTTACTATTTACAAACAACAAATTCTTCACTCTCAAGTTGAGACTCTCAACACAAAATAAATGATATTTTTCTATAGGGGCTTTATTAGTTTTGTGAATTCAAAACAAAGTACTATAGCTTGCATTCACCAAGACTTGTGAAATAGACTGGGGGCGTTTTTGGGCAAATCTGAACCAAAATCAGTGATGTTGACATGAAATCAGTATATTTCGGCTACGGCCAAACTTTTGAGCCCACTCTCAACTTGCTAGGACGCTCCGTTGCTTAGATACAGACAAAATAACAAGCCGTTGCTAACGCAACATTCACAAATCCATCGAACTTTTAAAATGTCTTTCAAATTTCACTGCAGTCACATGTTTCAACCTAAATTTATGAAAATCGGTCAAAACATGTCTCAAGTGACCCTTCGTCATATACTTTCCGAATTTTTGACAAAATATCAAAATTGTAGATTTTTGTTCAGAGGAGCAGGTGTTTGGGTGCGATTTGACCGCCTTCCGCTCATTATAAATTTTTATTGCTTTGGGCACATCCGGATGTCCATATTTAGTTGCATTTGCCGTTGAGATTTTTTTGTCACGGGAACTCGGACTCTTGTAATGACAGAAATTTTGAATTTGTGGCATGTTTTATGTAATTTTAGGTAAATTGGGGGAATTGTTACCATGGATATTTCGAGCTCCTCCCAGAAAATGTGGGTGGAAATATTTCTCGGATTACCGTTAATTTTTGAGCACATGAGTATTTTAGGAGCCAGAGAATAAGAATAATAATTATTATGATCATTCTTATCCGTTACAATTAAATTGATTGTTGTTGGTTGCAAACTTCGTAAGCGAGTTTTCCGCGCTTCTTTTCGCCTTAAATGGCATGGTCAAGTTTGAAACTGAGCAAACTCAACGCTGAAAATAGTCAATTACTGGAATGTATATTCATTAAAGTCATTAACTATTTTCATCCTATGTAAATGTTTAATACTGAAAACAGGGCGAATACAAGTGGAACTTTGAGGTTTCATTCGAAATTGACATTTGCTGTATGAATTGAAATGTTGAATCTCGTATCATATTCTATTTTGAAAAGAGCAGGATTATGAAAAACCCTGGAGTTTTAACGCATGATCAATGATCAGTTAGTAGGGAGTTCTTTGTTAAACTCAAAATTTTAAGAAGATGCTTGGTGAATGCAACACTAGTCTAAAATTTCAAAATAACGGAGAGTAAAAGATACAGCGTTCTATACGCGCTTTCAAAAGAACAAAATAGGCAATAAGAATTTAGAAAAGCACCAGATTTCTAAGTCCAAAATTTTTGGCAAAAGAAAGAAACAAAAGAAGGAGTATTGTATCAACTATTCACTTGGGAGGTAGACTAACTAACAAATATGAGAACACGAGTAATTTCGTACTTGAAAATCTGGTGCTTTTCTAAATTCTTATTGCTTATTTTGTTCTTTTGAAAGCGCGTATAGAACGCTGTATCTTTTACTCTCCGTTATATAGATATGATTCCACATAACCAAAATGTTTTGAATTTCCAATTCAAAAAATTTGAGTTTCTATGGTTTCAGAACTTTTGCGTCTATAGCTTACATGGGCACACCTTTGCTAACATTATACATGATTTCCAATTTCCAATTCCCAATAATGCCAAATCCCAAACATCTTAGTGCACTTTATTACGAACTGAAGTTCAGTTACTGAATACTGAACTGTGTGTTTTATAGTAGCTCCAAACTCCAGCATCAGCAATCAGCACTACACTGGATATTTTCTATAAAATGAAGAATGGAGGAATAAAGGAGAATTACAAAAGGAGATCAAAGGAGATTACTGATTAAAAATATTGTATAGTCAATGACGTAAGGTCAATGTGTAAATGTTTTAACTATCATAATATGTAATGTGTATTGTTTGTTTTGTATTTCCTTGTTGCGATTTACTTAAAGACAGTTAAATTTTTAATACACAGGGCAGATAAGATGTCAAGTTGAGAGTGAAATGCGTGTGGAGCAGCATGATGTGAAAAAAGTAGAAAAAACTTCACAAACTCAACTTCATGCCCCTACTGGTCATGGAAGAAGGAAACTCTCAAATCCACCTTTGCAACACAAAAAGACTTCTGTTCAAAGAAATCCGAAGCAACAGCAGCAAAGAATAACATCTAATGCAAACCTTCCATCGCCCATTCTTAGCCACAGAGACAGTAAACTTAGTGTGCTCAAAGAAGAAGGAACTGAAGCTAAAGTTATCTTGGATCCTACGTCAAAAGCACGACTTAAATCTGTAGACCAAGGTAGTGAAATAAATACTTCCTCAACAGGTTTTCAACGTAAACCGACAGTTCAGTCGAATAATCCAGCATCATCATCACCAAAACGTGCAATTCGTTCCCAAAGTCCTAATAAGCAAAATGTTAAAAGATCTAAAAAGTCTCTGATTGAAAATATTCGTCGCAATTCAAGTCGACTCACAATACATCGTGTACAAAGTTCAAATGAGAAAAATCCCATCGGTTTTCCTCCCAGAAGAAAAGGATCTTCCAATCCGCATCTATGGTCACCAAAGTGGCATCGAGAAAATTTACAGAAAAAACCAGGTCGTTTCAAGAGAATATTCAAAAAGCGAAAGAAAAAACCACAACATGACCTAAAAAGACCATCGGAAATGTTTCATGAGGACAATGAAGATGATACGGAAGATGATGACGATGATGATGAATATTGGAGTAATACAAACGTTCCGTTTGATGATGCAGAGGGATTAATCATTCGAGTTCCTGACAATTATGTACCAATTAAACCGTTTCCCCGAGAATTTTATCGTGAAACTGAGGAATCCGATGCTGCATCACGGCGTCATAACGGGAATCCAAAGAAGAAGAGCTGTATTATACTTTAACAGTAGTTATAAATAATTTAATTTTTTAGGGATCGCGTTTGTTTTAAATTTAGTAATTTGTTTTTAATGTGAAAAGGCCCATTTATTGATTGGATTAATTCATCAATACAGTTTGAAGTTTGGGTTTTTCATTTGTATATCATATATCATATATGTACAGCTTTTATCTTTTATATTATACTATAAATATCTTAAAACATATTAACTATTAACTAAATGTACATTATGTATAACTTTTGTGGTGTGATTTATATCATTTCATTTTCGGAAAATAAAAGAAGTAAATAAAAATAAGCGAAACCTAAAACTTAAAACTTTGTAATTAAATGATTATACATTCTAAACTCTAAACATTCTACCTTGCATACTGTATACCATAGAATACGTATAACATAGAATCAGCGATCACCGATCACTGATCACTGCAATGTATGGCGTATGGCGTGTAGAGTGCCCAAAAAGCATGAAGCGCCATACACTCTGTAGGGTTATCCGGGGGAACTGTGTTTTGGGGGCAACTGTGGCGAACACAAATTTAACCCCTTTAAAAGGTTTTTT
>JAQGBH010006706.1:0-12058 GCA_034698265.1 Sminthurinus aureus
GAGACTAAATACTGCGAGTACTTAGTTCAACGTGTGCCCACTAGATGGCTAGTTTCTCACATTGCCCCAATGTGCACAGACAGACAGCCGTACACGAGGAAAGCAATAGTCAGCTTCGCTTCCTAAAAACAAGTAAATGTACATTAAGCATCGAAAATCGAAAGAAAGAACTTTCACCTGCAAAAATTCTGTAGTTTTTTATCAATTCCCCCGAGTTTAGAAAAGAGTATGAAAATTTTGTTGAAAATTTTGCTGACCCATGTTGTTTTTGCATTGGAAATTTTGACTGGATAAATTAGGAGCACATTCAATAGTCAATAGTCAATAAATCTAAGCATAATATATGTATGTAATGTTGAGAGATACGCGCGTTACAATATTATGAGAATGAAATTTGATAACCATGTGTACGAAATTGACTGAATTACAGAAAACCATAATGAAAGCCACCCCAGTCTGCCCTTCATCATCTTCCGTCTCATTCAACCTCTCCTCATTCTCAGTCAACATGAACAGATTCTGGGCCACATTACTAGTGCTCATCATAGTCATTACCGTCACTTCTGCCCGACCTACACACACGTAAGTACATAAAACAAATGCTCACTTCATTAATTCTTCATCCTTTTTGCTACGTAGCATTTCCTTGCTTCATTAGTTTAAACAGTTTCATCATACGGCAATGAATTCATCTCAAATTCAGTCGACCTCGGGTACGATATAATTGTGTCACAAAAGCATCATAGGATTTGACATTCAATTTTTTTATAAAACCAAGTCATACAGTACGAGCAATTGTAGGTAAATTGAAGGTGAAGGTAACCTGTTTCTTTTGTATCATTATCTTTACATGCTGAAACCCGCTAAGCTAAAAATGATGACTAACACTTGTAAGAGTACAGAAAATATAGGTGTTTTACTTGGTTTATCACACTTAAAAAATGGCTGTCGACCTAGAACAATTTAAAGACGACGCACAAAACTGTAAACTGTACACATGTGAAATAAATATACATGATGAAATATGTACAAATTTACACATGCTTGCCTTTGTTAATTGTGCAATATACAATGCATGCATTGCTCAAAGCTGTAAACTAATGAACAGTGCTCATCTTAAAATACAACTATTTGTAATTGGCAGCTACTTCAATTTATTTATTAGAAGGAAAACATGTTCCCTTTTGGTATACAATGAAAATACTGATACTTTGTATTTTGGATCATATATACACAAATTTCGTAAAGTGTTCCGTACAAAACCAAGTACAAGATAAAATTCATGCAGTGTACAAAATGAATAGGGACTTCCTCCTCGTGTACAATACATAATTTACAGTTTTACTTCTGTATTATTTCTAGGACATTTAAAGGAAGTGATTCTTTGTCTTTAAAACTGCAAATAACATGGATAGAACTGTACTTGAACGATAAAGAGATTCTACATAAAACTGTGGTTATCATCACATGTACAACTCAGATAGGGAATCACATATACTTGAGTTTTAACATTTAATGTAGTAGGTTGTTTTACAGAAAGGTAGCCGTTGAACTTTCATGTATGATATAATAACAATCGTAATGGTAATTTCATACGATACACGAGTAGAAGTAAAACAAGTGTACTTAGTTTTTTCTTAACTTGTAAAACGTAGATAGATACACGCGTATAAAGAATAGAGAGTTCCACCGCCATCATTAAAAATAAAAATTACGACAGATACTAGTATTACATAAATTATACATTATATATTATATGCGACGGACCACAAAAGGACAACAAGAAGGACGTAGAGAGAGAGAGAGGGGGTGTGGAAACTCATTTAATTGTGTACAAGGGGCTATTAACAATAATTATTAACAAACTGATAAATATTATCACATTGGATTGGTTATCAAGTGAACTGGTAAAATCCAGAAACTAAGATGGTTGAATCGTAACCTGACTGAACTGATCTTACGGCACACGCCAAAAAAAAATCTCAAGTAGAGATAAAAGATAGACAGAGAGATAGAGAAAGAACACAGAACAAACAGTTCAGATCAGATCAGAGAAATGAAAAAAAAACTCAAACTGAGGGTGATAAGCAACAATGAAAGTGACAATTCTACTGCTTTTGACATTTGAAGTGTCTTCCCCACACACATGTACTGAGTACTCACTAATCACTAAGCATATCCAGTATTTTGTAAGGAGCAGCGGAACATAATATCGAACGTCTAAGGACTATACACTATAGTCTATAGACTTTTCTTTGCACACTTTAACTCGAAAAATACGTATACGTTACGTGTTCTACACTGCCCACTGCCACCAGTTTATCCGATTTGTTTTTCTTAGGAATCAATTTAAATCGTGTCCACATGATAAATTATTGTGTTCTATGTTCTCAGTAACTACACAAATATCATGTGTAATGTGTACACATTTGCTACACATTACCCTTGTCCCTTGTAACTTGTAATATGTACTATTTATGTTATAGACAAATCTGCGTAGGCGATCTGCTCTATTTTTCACAACCAAACCAGTCACTGCTCACTGGTTATCGCACTGGCGATTTCAATGTAGCCATTTTTTCACTTCAATTATTTTGTGTTAAATTGCTTTATTTCCAATTTAAGACATCTCAATCTTTTGCAAAGTTCAATTCTGTTGTATATAGTAGGTAAACTGACAATGAGAACAAATATAGTTTATAAATGAGAATTATTTATAAAGTATAAAGTATAGATATTGAAGCAAGTCTGTACAATGATATTAAAGTTATAATAAATGATATTAAATATTTTATACAGCGGAAGTTACAAAATCAATGAAAAATATTCTCATGTGGACTTTTTTAGATTTTAGAACTGAGTGATAAACTTTCTCTTAAGATACATCTAAGACAATAAGTGTGTGTAGTGTATTTGCTTCTATCTTCAGTGACGAGGATAAATTCGAATTGGTAATGGGAATATAATAGTGTAAATATCAATATCAATATCAAAAAGTACATAGATAGATATTGTGTACTCATTAAAGAAAAGATTAGCGGTTTTTTGGTGTTCAGTCATTCAGGATTATTTGACTAGGAAACCTTTTGTAAACAAATTCACACTTATGGCATTGGATACATTGTCTCTATCATCCACTGGAATAGTTTTTGAATCGAGGAGAACCGTTCGAGATTCGAGATTCGAGACTGTTCGAATATCTTAATTATATTGTTTATCATGTAGTACATATGTATGGACTTCATTGGTTATAGATATTCTACTACATATCAGGTCATTCATTTTCAGTTCAAACTAGAATATCCGCATCTGCTACATGAATCTATATTATATATTATTGTATATTGCATATCTGATACAGTATAAAAGTAAAAGTTTATATCAAAACAATGTTTACATTTTTGGTACGGTTTTGTGTACATATATATTAAAGGTCTTATATATTTACTATTTACAATTCATCAGAGTTTTTGTCATTTTTGTATTGTATACAAACATGATAATTATTGATAATATATAATGCTTATGTATTTTATGCTTCCATTTACTTACAGAACCCGACAGAAAAGGCAATCTGACCAGAGACTAGCAGAACTCGAGGTTTGAACTTTGGATTTTGGAGTACTTTTATATAATCTATAATCTATAAGTTTGTGTTACCTTTGTCCGTATAAATACATAAATACTTTATTTGTTTGTTTTTTAGACACTACTAGCGCTACAGAAGTAAGTTGTTTTTTTTTAAATTACAAATGGCCTACATAACCCATAACTTTTATATATAATACACACCCTTATGCATACATGATATATTAAATGTTGAGTATTGAGTATTGAGCATATTATTATAGAAGACTGCTTTGCAACGTGAAAATGCTGCACGTTGCATGGCCATTATTGTTTTTGGCTTGTTGTACACACGTAATTACATAAGTTTTTTTACCCTCTTTTTTGCAGGTACAATGGTCATCGAGTTCGAGGATGGACACACCACAATGATTTGATGTCCCCTGGTTTTGGACTAATTGACTTTGACAAAATGTAAGCAGTAATTAAGCTAATGTTTAATGTAAAATGTAATACTTTAGTAATATTAACAAATTTGTTTCATTAAAAGTAATCACATTATGTAAATTTGTTATTGTAAATAAGAGAAAAATATGGTTGGAAAATTTTCTTAAGTTGAACAAGGCAAAATCCAAACATTTTGGAAATTTTTCCATCTACGTTGTTGTTATGTATTATGTCTTATGTCTGGTGTATTTTGTATTTTATGGATGACTGCGTGAATCTGAGGAAGAAGTGCTAGAAAATACTTGGAAACTAGACTCTAGGGACCGACAAGTAAACTTTATTCCAATCTGTTTAATGACTCTATGATCTAAGATTTAAGATTAGTTTTGAGCCAATTCATGTAAAAAGTACAAATATAATGTTATGGATAGATGAAGATGTGAATAAAGTAATTTATTCCCCAATTCAAATGGGAATAGAAAGTTTTTGTCCTGGATTAATTATTGACTGTATGAACTACGAAACTGCAAAACTACGAAATAAGAAACAAATTACGACACACAAGTCTATTTATTTGTCTGCAACTAGATGAAAATTCTTATTTTTTTTCAATTCTTGAAGGAAATGTTGTTTAAAAATTGAGTTGAAAAAAGTCATTTAAATAAAGTTTGATTGCCGTGGTATTTTTAACCCCTAGATTGTAGACGGTACAAGAAACAGAGGGGAAAAAATCACTCTATATTCTAAAATCACAAGCATGGGATGTACATTTTTCAATGTACATAACACAAACTAAAGAAGTCTAATGCATTAAACCTAACGGATGTTGAAAAATACACAGAGAAAGTTACTTCCGATTACACCTGAAATTGACTAGTACTAAATCCATTCAAGAGGGCTGCAGAGGATTGTCTGTAGAAAACGGTGCGTTCCTACCTGCTACATCAGTAGCATGGAGTAGTTGTGGTTGGATCATGAATAAGTAATAATAAAGATGGGAAGACGTGGAATTGAAAGTAAAAATAACAAAGGCAGTCGAAGAAATTAGATGTGAATTCCATCTAGGTATATTCTGTCTAGCCCCGAAAATTGCTAGGATCTAGGATGTACATATATATTATGTACTATAAGAGTGGGTGTGAAATTTTCACAGCAAAATACAAGTTTATAATACAAGCCTCTGTATGTCTTTGTCCATATATGTTGGTTGTTAGTTGTCAGTTTGTTCAGACTGAAATTTAATCTGACTTGAAATATATGTTCATGTCTCGTTTTCTCTAAATAATAGAAGATTTGGATTTCTTTTTTCTGTTCTCTGTTCTTAACTACGTCGGTAGTGGATATTTTGTAGTTGGGAGTTCAACTTTTGTGTATCTTATGTGTACACTGTACACTGTGCATTGTACAATGTACAGTGAGTAGTGTGAATTGTGTAATGACTATAAATTTTCTACTCAAACCAAAGCAAAGAAATATAACGCCTCATCCCAGATAAATGCCTTCCTACTTTGGTTTGATAAGAAAAGAGAGCGGTCACTGACATTGGACATGTGTAAACTGTAAAGTGTCATTCTTTATAAAATAATAATTTAATTTTCATTTGTTCTTTTAATTTTTTTTGTCTGTAGTGGAAGGAGGAAGAAGTCAACACGTTTTTCACCGGGAGGAGAACAAGGACAAGATAACGTCATATGGAGTTCTTTGATTTCAAAAAGTTCCAATCATCTCAAAAATCTACCCAGATTCGAATCCCAGATGGAACAAAAATAAAAGGAACATTTGAAAGCCATCCTACAACAAAATAAAAGAGAAAGCAGAAAAAAAGGAAACAGGCGAGCCGACAAATAGGTAGGTCACAATTTGAAACTACTACTATACCATTGTATTGTATTGCTGTTCTTAATTTTGTAATTAAATGACGCACACATTGATTCAGAGGTTTTGGATCAGATCGGGTTAAGTCAGTGACATGAGCACATGTGCGGTTTTGCTCACAGATTTAACAAGTATCCCTAATACGCATCTACATTGTACATTTTACAATGTATATCCCTTGCTTTTCCTCCTCTGCTGTTTCCTACACGGCTAAATTATACAGTATACTCCCCCACACTGAAGTTTCTCCAGTTCACTCTCACGTCTCTGTCTTTCTCTCTCGGTCTGTCTTCCTGTATCCTTTTTATGTCTTATTATCTGACCCCAACTACTTCCATCCGTAATACGTAAGACATTTGAATTCAAAATCGAATTCGTATTCGTATTCGTACTCCTTGGCCTGTGTTCTTTATCCCATCTTGTTTAAGTTTGTGTCATGCTAAGTAACCAAAGGAAAAGACAATGGATAGTAGATACAGTAGAAGTAGATAAGAATTGACGTATTATACAGCTCAAATCGGATTTGAATTCAGACTTTCTCCCCTCCTCTTTATTCTCGTCTCATTCAACATTTTGTCATGTTTCTTACCTTTAGCTTTTCCTAGTATCTTGCTCTTTTTACTTTTTAGTTCGCACTGCTTAGTGTATGTAAGTCTGTAAGTTTAACGTTTTTCCAGATTAAGAGGATTTTTTTTGTTCTGATGAGTTTTTACTTTTTAACGAGTTTTTTCTTTAGTTTTTAATTAAAAAATCAAGAAACTAGAAACTACATTTAACTAAGCATAGTGGTTGTCTTCACTGTCGTCAAATTTGGAGAAAAAATGGAAAATCTATCGGATTAGCACAATAATTAACTAAATGGTAAATGGTTAGCTTGGTCCCATTTTGTGTAACCTGGTTTAACCTTTTAACTTATAATTAATGTAGATATTTGGCAGTTTTTTCATTATCCACGCAAAAGTTTGTGATATTCCGTGCTCAATGCTCAATGCTCAATGCTCCGTAATCCGTAAACCATAAACATGTTTAATATCTAAAAGGGATAAGCAGAATCTAATGACTAAACTTGGTTTAGTCTGAATGGTAATTAAAATGTTTGGTTATACATAATATGTAATTGTTTTCCTTTTCCGTAGAAAGTGGAACATTTACCACGCACCACGCATAACAAAAGTTTTACTATGTCGGAATAGGAAGGCTTATTTTGACTCATTAATTTATTGTACATTGTACATTGTACAATGTAAGTACAATGGATTACATCGTATATTGGAGCATGGAAATCCCGTATTGAATATAATAAGAGAAAATACCGCATACAATGTATTTGATGGGGCATTTGATCATCAAAATGTTCAAAATACCTCGTCAAAGTAGTGAATGCATGCAATTTATGTATAGGTAGTTGGGCGCTCTCCATAGATACATTACATTAAAAGTTAGAATCACAAGACTTGTGAAAGAAAGAAAGAAAGAGAGAGACGTACGTAATAATCGTAATAATCTAAATTATTATTATAATACATCTTCCTCCGCAAATGATATTCACGTCTCATTTACTCCACGAGTTGATGACGAAAACCTTCAAAGCGTGATCATAAAAGATAAAAATTGATCAGGAAAAGTTAGTAGAAAGTTCCGTACTCAATACTCAATACACATGAAAAGTATGAACAGACGACATGATACAGATGACAGAAATAAATGGTAAACAGCCTTGTAATTTTATCCATTTGATTCTTGATCCAATACACTTTGTGGACCTTTCTGTTAGATTATTCAGATGTTTCAACCTTCAAGCAATTTACATATTATACGTGAGACATGCCGTTAATTCCCAGTTACACAGATTGGTTCGTGACTTTGGCATTGTCTTTTGTCCTTGTATAACATATAACATATCCGTCAGGTCCTGTGAATGCAAAGGGATCAGTGTACAAAGTACAGTAGATATGCAGTATCTAGAACATTAACCTGTGTGATACAGGTGTGCGTGGAAAATTTTCTACACTTAAGTGTATAAATAAGAATATTCGACTCAAATTAAAATTTTACCAAGGGTTCAATTTCCGCGGATAGAAACGCCGATGGGAAAAATTCTATAGGCTAAACAATCGTCAGCTTACTAAATACGAAATGTAGTTTGCTCCTTGTTATGTTTGTAGTTTTTTGCATATAATCTTGATTATAAATTAGAATCAAGACATATTTCACCATTCAAAATTCAAAGCGTACAGCATGTAGATTATAGAATATTGAAGAAAATAACTACTTAATGTGCACAAGCTAATTCTTAAGTACATTGTATGTAAAATATACAGCACATTCGTGACAGGTACAAAGACATCGGATTTTTATTTTCCATTTCGTCATAATCAATAATTCCTATTTCCTATTTCTATTTCCATTCATATATTCTATCAGTACTGTTTATTCATTTGTCCCACTGTGCTGGATTTACTTTACAAAGCCTTTTGAGTTTGAAGTCTTAAGTGGATTGCTTCAATAAGTGAGTCATGGAATTTCTTATTGAGACACTTATGTTTTTTCAATACAAAATAATGAAAATTTTAAGTGCATGAATTTGATCTTCAGTATTCAATCAACAAGTCTGTAGATATTAAAGTACTCAAAATCGTAGAATCTTCTCCACTTTTCTAAGTTTTTATGCACATAGTTTTGTATTTTGAATAGGAAAGAAATTTTCAATACCTAACAAGATTATTACATGGTACATGATTAGTTAATGTGACTCAAGAATCTATTAATACTGTAGTTGGCTTGTACTGACTGTACGAATGAAGGAAAGGAGGAAACTCGTTGCAATGATCATTAATGGAAAGTTCCTTTTATATTGTACAAAAAATGTGATGGATAATATACAGTTTTAAGTTACTCTACTTATATTTACTATTGACAATTGACATCGATGTTAAGTGTAACACTGTGAATTGTAACATTATAACATTATCCCTATAAAATTTCAAAAACCAAATGTGCAGCACATTGCATGATGCATGCGTCATGTAAATTGTAAATGTTAAAATTAGACTGCCGTTTGGATGACCAAATTTTTCAAAACTTTCACCCTAAGCCATCACTTACGTAGGTACTCGTCAAACGGCAATTCTCGGCAATGCAAACAAAGGTTCATTCAGTCTCCTGTAGTTACACATGCGTCAAACGGTACTTTATTACATGTTTCAACTTTAAACAGTGCTATTTATGCTACTAGGTTATGTGTACACTTTACACACACGTTTTATGACTTATGACATATAAGTGAGACATTTCTCACAAAAGGTGTGTCGTTTGTAGAAAAATGAACTGGACCACATAAAATCCCAACGATTGCACTTTATTTATTTCAAATGCGAAAGTGAATGGGAACATTTAGGATAAATTATGGTGATTGTTGTTGGTACACAAAATTACTCTATTTTTGATCTGCCTTTTGTCTGTTTCTCAAAAGCTAATTTTCTTATGCATATTTAGGCACATCAGGTAAATTTGTGTAGCTAGACCATTCTCTTAAAACACAATAATATCATTATTACAATTTAGAATGTAAGTGCAGTTTAAAGATGGAATCGTAGAAATACAAATTGATTTGGAGATAGAATAATAATACCAACTTTGGGTTAGAACGTTACTCATCTTTCGACACATGTACATAAGCTCCACTTACCACTTACAACTCTAATTTGTTTTAACATTCCTTACTGTTAAAGTGTCTTCTGGTTGGTAAGCGTTTCTTAGGCTCAAGATACTTACATATAGCAGATAGACAGACAGATATTCAACCTTGACTCAAAATGCTTCATTAGTTATTCCACATAATAAATTTACGAGCTCTGAGAAATAATTGCATCACTTTAGAATAATTCATTAACATTCAGTCAACTCAAGCCAAGTCAGCAACAGAATATTTTGGACATGTTTTCATCTTCCTTTTCAATCTCAATAATAAATAAGATGCTTTGTGCTCTTAATCTTAATTTATGCAGGTTTGTATTATTATTGCTGGTTTTCAGCACATCTCACATCTCACTCATCTTCTTGTTTTAAATTCCGAAATTGAAATTATTCAAAACTGGAGGCACATCAAAGCTTCATCAACGTTTATTTGATGAATTTTCTAAAGTCAAAATGACTTTGTAAATACAAGATAATATGTTTTAATTTCTTCTTAACCAGAAAACATACGTTTCTCTTTCTGCATTGACGCAAGTTGACAACTGTTCATAAAAGTACAAAGTAGAGCACGTAGATATTATTACAACATTAAGTTCCGTTACAGACTTGTGACGGAGGGTAAATTGAGACTCAAGAAGCTACAAGTTCTGATTCAAGTACTAAAATAAATAAAATGCCTTGCTCATACTCTGGAATTGTATATTGTAGTATAGTAGAGTAAAATCTGATTACTTAGCCTTTGTGTAATGTTTAATGTTGTTTTTCTTCGTATGTAGAAAAATGGAAACGGCTGGAAATTTTCCTTCGGCTCACTTATAAGAGTTTCTTGTAAGAGTCCAAAGTATTTACTTGTCAAGGAGAATCTCAGGTAGCAGATTTCCGAGGAAGAAAAGGAAACAAAGTATAATTAAATAGAAAGAAAGAATTTCTGACTTGTCCTGTGATTTTTCGTGTACTAGAGGCTAGGTTATTGTGTACAGTTTTTGTACTTCAGTAATAGGTAGGAAATTAAATAGAGACGGAAAAAATTGTTGGCTTCTGGTACGCGGATATGTACAATATTATATTTTATACTTTAGAGTTATGTAATCGTGTACGTTATATTCGTAGTTGGTAGTGGACCTGCAATACTAAATATATTATGCGATATGTTCTTTTCGTTTTTTACTATCCATGGAATTTTTCTCTTTTGCTTTTCTCTTCATCTGCGTCAATCTGTTGTTGCTCACTAAAACCAGTCTTGAATTCCGTTCATGTCAGTTCAAGTCAAGAGTCAAAATAATTTAATAGCGAGGTGGCGATGGTTTCATGACGACGACTGTCTGGTCTGTGATGTTGTAACCGTTGTAGTTATAAATGTGCTTCCGATTTAGCCTTTCACAAACCTTTTCCCTTTACCGTGTTGTCGGTTTGTCCAATTTCTTGTAGAAATTAACACAGAATGTTGTACATTATTACTTTCAATTTATTTCAGGTTTTTCTATATCTATCTATCTATCTATCTTTATTCTTACACACCAAAGCTATTTTTTCCATTACATTACTATTGACTGTTTAATATATAAGTGTTCATGTCACTGCATTCTGAACTAAACTGAACTGAACTGAACTAAACTCTGATTTTATTTTGTTGTATTCTTATGATTCTGATTCTCATATTTTGTTTCTTTGTTGGAATTCCCTACAGAATACAGACGTTGGCAATGATTTTTTTCTCCCATTCGCAACTTATTTTCATCGTTTCGTTTGGTTCGATTTGGTTGACCAGCGCTCCTTATCCACCACCATCTCTTCACAATTCATAATAAGAAAAAAAATACAGAAATACAGAAGAAAATCTTGGATTTTGTTGGATTTGAATGTTCTCGTCTGTAAACATTGATGTTGCTTCTTTTCGTACCGAAGACTATGATTTTGATTTGATTTTTTCTTGCACAGCAATATTTCGTCACTGAAAATAAAATAAAAAAGGTGTGTACCTGAAACCCGAATCATTCCTGGTGGTAGTCTACGAACAACACTAACTTACAAGAAATCATACATGATACAGACGTCTGCACAATATAATGGGATATTTTGTACAGGCACTTTTATGCACTTATGTGTATTGGGGGAATATCCTGTAACCAGCAACCAGAGACAAGAATGCATCATCATCATGAAAGTCAAAAAGAAAGTAAAACCTGAATAATATCGAGTTTCAATTGCCACTTAATCCTTTGTTTGCGGAACTAGTTTTTAGTCACAATCCCTACAAACACCTACACAAGTATTGAGGTCATATGAGTTTGATGAACAAAAAAAACAACTCGGTAACATTTCAAAGCATGGGTTTTGTATTAAGAACAACAAATGCCCTTTAGTTGTCTCTCTCAGGATTATCCGAGATAGTATTTCCAAGGCCGTATAGAAGTTCCTGTTACAGGTCGGGACATTGCCAATGACAACCTGACGAGACCATAAGAATAACATG
>JAQGBH010006707.1:0-12056 GCA_034698265.1 Sminthurinus aureus
GTGCAAGAAAGACAACTCGCTGTTTTTGCTCAAGTTGATCCTACTTTTGCAAATGAAGTTCGAGTTGTCATGTCAACGCCCGGATCAAATGACATTTGCCAACAATGATGATTCGTGAACATTGTGAAAACTGTCGTATTTATTCAATATTTATTGTGCCAAATTCAAAATTACATTTTTCATGTTACCAAAACTGTTTGAAAAAAATATTAGGCGTTTGAATAAAGTTGAAAATAAAAAGTCTTTTGATACTTGATTTGTGCCTGTTTTAGAGTTTTACTCTATTTTTGATGAACGTTCATCTCTATTGTTTAAAAGGTTAGTTTTTTCTCAATTCGAAATCTTACGATGACGCAAAAAAAACTTAAGGTTTAAAATACTTCTTGAAGCATGTTTGGTTGTGTACATTTGGCATTTTTCGGGGCTTACAAAGAGATGGCGCTGTAATCGCTCGAAACTCACAAGTCAAAACTCAAACCTCAAATCTCAAGTGTTTTTTCCCCAAACTTTGGTTTTGGTTCTGTTTTGAGCTACCATAAATAAAAAATATCAATTGAAGCATGAGGATATTTTTGTGGTTTATGGTTTTAGGACACTGGATTTTGTTACAAAACTTGTGAAATCGTCCACAAAGAATAAAACCGAGTCAGCAAAGTTAACATCAACACCAATGGCCAAGGGGAAAGTAAATAAATCCTGGTGCAGTCACTTGAAAGTTGAGATCTGAGAGTGGAAAATATTCAAGTCGTCCAACAACAAAAATCAGGGTGTCGCGACGTCGTGGCAGTTCAAAGATGGGATGAAAATTCGCTCAAAATATAATTTTTTTATCTGTAATGGATTTAAATTTAGACTTGTATTTTTCCTCCCCTTGAGAAATTTAGTGCACATTCATTCTCATTTCTCATGGTGAATGACAAAGGGCAAAGGACAAATGAGAGGAAATTTTTGAGGCATGTAAAAAGTCGTCCACATCAACTCAAATCAACATTCCACAACCCGTGAGCACCATTCTTTTGAATCAAGTATCAAAAATCAACCGAGACAAAATGGGAAACTCCCGTTCAAAACTGATTTTGGGCCTTTTTCTAATTGCAACAATTCTGAATTTGTCTTCAGAGGACGTAAGAAAAAAACAAATCTTAAAATTCTCAATAGTTTTTAGTCCATTCTGGATTTTGTCTTGAAGACTTGATGGAAATGTTATTTATTTAATTAAAATGACTGGATGTGATTTGTGTTGTTTTATCATATTTTATTATTTTGCAGAAGGATCCCGTTGTGGGGCTGGCGGTGTAAATCGAGGTGTAGTTGAGCAGAGAGTAAAGGAAATTGTGCAAGATGAAGTGGGGAAATTTGCGTATCCAGGAATTGACCAGAGTTTTGCGTCGTGCGGGGCGAATCTGTATGACATGCTCGAAATAATTAAACACATTGAAAGGGAATTTTCGATGCTTGTTCCAGATGCGGATTGGGGAAAAATCACCACAGTTCGATCGACTACATTTGTGCTGCTCCCTGATTCAACAACAAATAATATTCTTCTCTTAAATAATAATTAAAATAATCATAATAATAAAAGTTAAATTTTATTCTATTAGCTTGTTCAGAAATAAAAACAAGTACTGTGAAAAAAAGTTACAAAAAAGTTGCCTTCGTTACGACTTGAACCTGCTTTTTATTTTTCAGTTTCTTATTCTGGTGCAAGGAGATTTTTAAGCCGTCTTCTGAAATTTTACCAGTTCTAAATCATTTTTTTTAAAGAAAAAGTCCCTTTTTGAATGAGAAACAAAACGTTTTTGGTCTCATGCGGTTGGTTTGGCTGACAATGAGATCATTAAATAACTTTTATTTCATGTCAATTAAAACTCCAAAGCTCATTTTATTAAATTCTGATGCTTGTCATAATTTGACTATTCAAAATGATGCTCTTGACCTTTGACCTTCTGAAAGTTGACTTGGTGGACATTTTTAGTATTTTGATCTGTGACAAAGACAAAACCCACAGTAAAAATTGTTAGCGCATTTCATAAAAATACTTTGACGTTTTGCACCAAGAATCAAGAATGAAATTTGTAAAGCAAATTCAACCGAAACAAGTAATGTGAAAAAAATCACAGATCCCTTTAGTTACGATTTCAACCCTTTTTCCCTCCTCCGAAACGAGTTTTTGAGAGACTTTCTGAAATTTTACCAGCTTCTGTTCACTCATTTTGTAAGCAAACGTATTTGGCATTTTCTGTTTCTTTGCCATATGAGATTAATGTCATTTCGATGAATTCTCAACAAATATTTCAAAGAGGAATAAACCATTTTTACTAAAGCGGGCTGTAAAGGTGGAAATAGTATAAATCTCCACTAAATCAAGAATCCAGAAGCCGAGAGAGTCATTTTGAGCAGTCACATGGACACAATCAAAACTTAATCAAATTGACTAATTTTAATTTCACATAAAATGAAAGTTTTTAATTAGAACAGCCAAACTATAAAAGTGTCGTGCTCGAGACCAAGAATAATTTGTTAGTGATACAAAAAGACACTTTCTTCTCAAAAAATAAAAAACAATTAAGACCAGGAAGAATGCTCAACAAATTATTAAAGCCGTAAAAACACCCCGGAATCCACAAAAAGTAAAAATTTTCAAATTTTATTAATTCATACGGCGGGGCTTGGGTTAAAGTATGTTTGTGCTGAAAATCAAGTTTACAACTCTTATGGGTCAATCACAATCCAGGATTTTCCAGTTTTGTGATTTTGTGAATAAAAATGTTTGTTTTCTACTTCTGTGAGAAAAGTACCAATTTGATGGGGGTCATTCCAAAATAAAAGTTGTTGCTTGTAGGCTAAATTTACTAATTCCTTTTTATCCGGTCCAAAAATGTTGATATTTGGCCTAGAAATGACCGAAAACGTTTTTGAAGGTGCAAGCAAACACAGACATTAGTTACTCTAATTTGTTGCTATGGCTTTTCGTAACTAAAGAAAAATCTCAGGCATTTTACCATGAGCAAAAATAAAAGTTAAAGATTAAACATGCGTTTGGTTTTTGACAAATAGTTCAAGATTTTAACATGTCATCAGTTTTTTGTTTCTAGTTTCTGCATTGACAATTGATGACATTTTTTCTGGTCGTGTTTCAAATGAAGATGAAGATGAAAGGAAAAGGATGTTTGCTGTTTGAAGAAATACAAATGCTTAGGCATTCAAAATTTATACAGAGATGAAAAGACAATAAACATGCAGAATGTACAATGTACAAAGTACAGGAAACAACAGCGAAGAATGAAACATTTGTATTTTGTATTAAAACGAGGCCGACAATCTTGTGAATGTTGTAAAATTGCAATTTGGTCAATTTTATTTCATGTTAGTTTCCAATGACCCCATTTTAGAAATCCTAATGACAAATTTTGCATTTCTGCACTATTCATTCCATGAACTTTGAAGTTATTGCGCATTGGAATTTGAAAGCTCTTGAATCTTGGGCGAAAGACAAGCTCTCTATTTTCTCTGTACTCTCGGCCATTGAGCATTGAAAATTTAGTTCTCGTCATTCCTTCTCCTTTGTCTTTTTTTTCAGTTTTAGTTGACTGAGTTTGGCACTTGATTTCAAAGTAAATTGTTGAAGACAAAGTGTTGAATTTTAAGATGAAGAGAAAAAACGCTGGGTATTTTCAAATTTATTCAATTTTCTTTGTGCTATTTGGAAATGGGGAATTTTTGAAAGTTCTCGCTGGTACTAATTTTTCTCTATGATTTTTTTACAAATGTTGATTTAATTGTTGTTGTGGAGAATTTAATTGAAATGATTTTGTTTTTTAATAAAGGAGCCAGTGATGGCAAAAGCAGTCCGGCGAGAAATCAACTTGAAAATTGGCTGGCATCTGGAGAAAATGGGAAGTTGGATCCATATGCTTCAAACACGAGGGGCGTTCACGTTCCACATTTAACTCAGAGTCAAACCGCCGGAAAAGGAGGGCAAATTTTACTCAGGTATTTAAAGCAATTACACTTTTCTTCCATTTTTGTCTTCGACTATTTTGGTGAAAAAAGGGAAATGTAAATTTGTTTACTTTTTTCTGTAGTGACACAAACTACATTGAACACATGGCACACTTTGACCGAGAAAAGATTCCCGAGCGCGTGGTTCACGCAGTGGTAAATAAAAATTCACAATATTTGGACATTTTTGTAATCTTGATTTTTTACAATTTCATCTAGTCTTTCCTAAAATTAAGTGATACAAAAACTGTGAAAAAAATGAAGAGGTGAATTTTTTTTGGGAGTTTTGATTTTATCCCTATTTTGTGTAGTCTTTCCTAAACTGCGAGGATGAACAAATTTTTAAAACTTTTATTTTATCGTAATTTTATCTAGTCTTTCCTAAAATGGAGTGCAGAACAAATTCTGAATAAGTCCCAATTTTGGCTAGTCTTTCCTAAAATGGGCCACTGTTTTTATTCGTTGTGCTATTTTAGGGTGCTGGAGCCCACGGCTATTTCACCGTGACAAACGACATTACAAAATACACAAAAGCATCTCTTTTCTCCTCCGTTGGGAAGCAAACGCCCACTTTTGTCCGCTTTTCAACCACCATCGGGGAAACGGGAACTTCTGACATGTCTCCAGATGTTCGAGGATTTGCCACAAAATTCTACACGGACGCAGGAAATTTCAACCTCGTTGGAAATAACATTGACGTCTTTCCCATTCGTGACCCGATACTTTTCCCGAGTTTTATCAGGTCAAGAAGAAGGAACCCCCAAACTCATCTCAAAGATGCAACCAGTTTATTTGACTTTACATCCCTTCGACCAGAGTCAGTTCACCATCTTTTGCAGTCCAACAGCGATTTGGTGAGTTCATTTCGCGAAACAGAAATCGTCTATTTTTCTTTTGTTCAACAAAATTTGGTAACATTCGTTTAAAAACTTTGAATTCTTCCGAAATCCACAGGGTTCTCCGGACGGTTTTAGACACATGAACGGACATGCAGTTCACACATTCAAGTTAGTAAATGCAGAGGGCGCTGTCTCCTTTGCTCGTTTTCACTTGTTGACTGACCAAGGTCTCAAAAATGTGACCTTCAAAGAAGCGCGCAGAATCTCTGCGGTAAATCCAAACTACGCTACGCAAGACCTCTACGATTCCATCGCTACTGGACTTTTTCCATCCTGGACCCTGGCAATTCAAGTGATGGCGTTGGAGCAAGTGTATGCTTATCGATGGAATGTATTTGACATCACTAAACAAATCTACCCTGAAGATTTTCCCTTTATTCCCGTTGGAAAACTGGTGTTGAACAGAAACCCAAAGGATTTCTTCAGTGAGGTTGAAGTCGCGGCCTTTGACCCGAGTGACCTCGTTCCAGGGATTGAGATGAGCCATGACCCTATGTTCAGCGGTAGAGGATTTTCCTACAGGTTGGTCTCTTAATTTGGTCAAGTTGGTCAATTTAGTAAATTTTTTGAATTTTGCCCATGCATCCTAAAATTAGCCGTTTTTTAAAAACATGTGGGCTAAAAACATGCGTTTAAAGTCTTTTACCGCCTTTTTTATCGTTTTTACAGAGACACTCAGAGACATCGCCTCGGGCCCAATTTTGACCACCTTGAGATCAACAAACCTCTTCCAAGATCCCAGAAAATCTACACTTATGAGCGAGATGGCGAATGTGTAGAACAGGCTCAAAATGGCGAAGGAGGTCCAAACTACTTTCCAAACAGTTTTGGTGGTCCTTCCGTTGATCCTCAAGCAAAAGAATCCACCTTTTCTCTCTCCACTCCCAAAACGGAAGGACTAATCGTGGATCGACATGACACCTCAGATGCGGACAATTTCTCTCAGGCCCAAATTTTCCTCCAAAAACTGAGTGTGGGCGAGAGAGGGCGTCTCGTTGAAAACCTGGGTGTGGCTCTTCGCCCTGCTGCTGCAAAAGTGCAGGAGAGACAACTCGCTGTTCTTGCCCAAGTTGACCCTACTTTTGCAAATGAAGTTCGAGTTGTCATGTCAACACCAGGATCAAATGACATTTGTCAACAATGATGATTCGTGAACATTTTGAAAACTGTTGTATTTATTTAATATTTATCGTGCAAAATTCCAAAGTATCTACATTTTTTATGTAACCAAAACATTTTGAAAATTAGTGGTAGAAATTTGAATAAAGCTATAAAAATAACTTGAGTTGAAACTGGATTTTCTGGTTGTGAATTTGAAATGTCTATTCATTATTAAAACTTGACTAAAATTGAAAGTACAACAATTCCATATACAAGAATCAACGTCTTCTCCATTTGGTTATTTTCATTACAATTTTTACCTGTGTGCCGAGTTTCGTATTGATTTAGAGAATAAAAAGCTAAAAAAAATGTTATCATGATTTAATTTACGACAGCACAATGAAAAATGACAACCACAATTTCCCACGAACTTTGTACGTACTTGGATGTGTTATTCATGAATACATCATCTGGCGTTGAGTGCTCGTTCTGAAGATGAAATAACCACAGCCAAATTGAAATTCAAATAAAACAAACAAATGAATAAAATCAAACAATGCAGAAAAATAAAAATTACGGACAACCCATCAGAACAAGTCTGAGTCTTACCAGCGCGAAACTCCTTCCAGCGCCTTGCAAACGTTAGCGTGGTGCAGAGCGCGAGAACGAGAGCCATCACTACCACAAGAAACTTGAGACTGAAACTCGTCATCTTTTCTGCAGTTTGTAGTTTACCAACGAGAGTTGAAAGTTTAAACGAGGAGTAGAAGAAAAAGAAAAAAGAAGCCGAATTTTTTGCTTCTAGTTGGCTGTGGCTTTCCTGTCAAGTGTCGAGTTGATGCTGGAAAATATTGTTGTGAGCACAAGTTTTTGTGCTCGACATTCGACAGCCCAAAGATCAGATTTTTTGAATTGGGGGAAATTTACAGAAAGTTGGATCCGCTTTCCGATTTATTGTACTTGCCAAATATCGCTCACTGTTCATTGTTCATGGTCTTGTCCACATTCCTAAGCATACACTTATTTAGCTCGAGGCCTTGAAAAACACCTCCAAAGTCCGGGATTTTCCATCCATTCTGCTCCACTTTCAAGGTGTCTTGGTCTTGTTTCCTCAGTGTACATTTTACATTTTAGACTCTTGAACCAAATGGATGGAAAGACCTCAAATCACTACCAGGTTTGGATTTTCCACATTAGTCCTCAAATTTCAAAGCCAATACTTAATGCTCAATGCTCAACGAGGATCATTGACCTAGTTTTTTAATTCATGCTTTATGAACCATCCTTACATTAATGGCCAGATTTTCCCCCGTCAAAGAAAAATCAAAAATATTACCCGCTGTACAAGTTGGCAAATGAGCGTTTTTCCCCTGTTGTCTTTTGTCGACCAATTTATTCACGTCTTTTTTACGAATATGAAACTCAATGTCAACAACATGCTAAACTGCGACCACTTATTTAATAACATAACCAACTATTACGCACAAGATGCAACATTATTTGATGACCGCTGAAATTTTGGTTTGGCATCAATTTAATCCAGAAATCAGCGACCATTTTAGCATTCTGATTTCAAAATTCAAACTCAAGAACACGCGTTAAAAGGTTTTTATTCGTAATTTCTGTGTTTGAGCCAATCAAAAAAGTGGAAATCAGAGGAGATAAAATTAAATGGAAACGGTTGCTATGACAACTACAAATTCATGTTGATGCAAGGCAATTCTTTGGTTGTTTTGTTACAGGAAACAGAATTAGAGTACTTTTCTGATTTTTCAATCACAGCAATCAAGAATCGTAAATAGAGAATCGAAAATCAAAAAGCTCAAGAATTCAAAATATGGTTGTTTTAAATTTGCGGTAGACATGCGTTTCATTTTAGATGAAGCAAAAACTCCAAACTGCAAATTCGGATAACAAAAGGTTTTTTCCTTTTTGTCATTTTTATTCAAAAGGTCATTGGTCATTGGTTTTTTAAATATTTTGGTGCTTCTTTCCGGATGAAGAAGATTTCGTCCGGAAACTCGGGGCCAAAGCTCAAAGTTGTGTAATTTTGCGTCTTCATGAAAGCCACAATATCGTCATGACCTTCCCTGGTAGACGGGTGGTAGCCACTCAGAATGACCTAGAACAAGTGTCATGTCAAAGGTCAAAAGGTCAAACAGAGGTCAAATATATTTTTTACGATGACCTTGTAAACAACAGTCTTATGTAGTTTTTTTATATTCATTGTACTCACATCAATTTTCGGAGTTCTGTCTGCTCCAACTGAACTGTGATTCGTATTGGTATTAAAGGGGAAGGATTTTAGTATTTTTTGCTCCACTCCCGGGACGTCGAGAACCATGAAATCAATATGATTCGCTCCGACTGCCGCCATTATCGTGACCAAGGGAAAACAAGGGATTTTTCCAATACTGTGGTATCCCGTTTCTATTTTTTCATTGTTTTCGTCAGTTGCATCCGGTTCAACCGGTTGCCAAAGTCGGTTCATTAAAATGTGCCACTTTTCCGTATTTTGATTCGGCACCATAAAATCAATCTGAATGCAAAACCAAACAAAAAAAATTAAATGGAGCCCAAAAAACCTCCCAGTTTCATCACGTTTAAAGTTGAGGTCCGATTTACGAAATTCGTGTTAACTAAAATTACGTTGAAAGGTTTACCTGCGAAACCTTGTTTTCAGGCGAGAGGCAGGCGTTGACCACCCACGCTTTTCGATTTCTCGTTCGGAGTATTTCCACGCTCCGGGGGTTCGCCTCAATCAAAATCCCAGTCCAACCTTTGTCTTTTTCCAGTGCGATGGAGCTGGAAAAATAGAGCCCTAAAATAAATATAAAAAAACCGCCATCTTTGAATTATTGCTTACAAAAAGTTTTTGATTATTTTGGAAAGAGGTGGTTTTTGTTTTAGCTACCATCAGCAGCGCCGCACTCAATGAAAAATCCAGGCGTTGTCTAGAACAACCAAAAAAATTGTATGAATCCCACTGACAAATAACTTATTTCATTGTATTTCCATGGCAACAAAACCCTTAAAAATGGCAGCTATAAATTTCCTATATTGGTATTTAATAAGTCTACTGAAGCGCCCTCTGTTGTTGTCTTACTTTGTTTTTGAAAATGGCCGCAATGTTGCTGTTATAAACGGAGGGAACGGTGTAGCCAGTGAGGTTGTAGGGTGTAGGTGGCGCGGACGGCGGTATCAAGTGGTGACACCTAACGTAGTTGATGACGCGCTCATCCAGAACATTCAATTCCAATGACAACAAATCCTCAAACGTCACTATGGTAACCCAAAAGACGCCCAAAATTTTGCAGTTACTTTCGAGAAAGCAAAAGTCCTAATTTTAAGCTAACGCCAATACTTTAACATAAAAAAACTTGGTGTTTTTACCCTGACTGGAACAGGACGAGTGGAAGACGGGTGGAAAACTGCTGAGCGGTTTTGAACTTGCCGCTAAATTTCAATAGGCAAAATGAGTAAAACGTAAAATTAATTTGCACTTCAAATCTCAAGTCACAGAAACTCATTTTTTCTAAATAAGAAAACGGCCCACTTTTACAAGTGGAAATAAAGGCCCCAAAAAACAAAACCCACTACCCTCAAGCCCCTTTTACTGCTTATTTTCTTGCGTGGATTTTGTGAAAAATTTAAAAAAATTGTAAATATCCTACCCACAAATTTGTCCGACATCCAACAAAATGGCATAGAAACTCTAGAGAAGATGGTATAAATCGCAAAGAAGAAGAAAAGTAGGCAAAAAAGTTGTCCTCCAACTTTGCAAAACCACGACCTCGAGATGGACACTGACGAATTATACAGGGTTTGTCTCATTTTAACTAACCTCCTTTGTAATTTGTAAATACCCGAGATTTTCCCACAAACTTGTTTTAACTTTGAAGCTTAATTTCTCTAGTTTTATCTCGGTCTGTTTTACTCGGTGCTTTGTTCTTGGGAATCCAGAATAAGGAGAAAACTGTGCCTACGAAAAACAGAAAACAGAACAGAATGACAAATGACAACCGGAAGGAGCAAAGTGCGGCTGCGCTTTCATACTATGATAATTAAACTGTCATTAGCTCTACATTCTACATTCTACCAAGGACGACGAGTAATTTGTAGGAAAATGTGTGAGCAGAAGAAAACAAGTCGTGACTCAATTCTTGATTTTGATTTTGATTTTTGCTCCCACTCAAAATTCAAACAGAATTCAGAAATTCGCCCGCTGGCGACCGTTACAAATTATTTTATTAGAGATTGTTATTCCAATGTTTAGGATTTAGATTTGGATTTCTGGTTTAGCCCTTTCATTTTTCCCACGTTTTTCCCACACCATGCTCCCGTATAATCTGTACCATTTTTAAACTAAATTTTCAAATGAACGCTCCAAGGTGATGAGCGATGGAGACTTGAGATTTGAGTTTTGACATTTTAGATGAATGAATAAAATTTGATGTCACAGTCAAAACAATTTTTTAGAATGCACAAGGTGAAAATTCAAACACGGTTTTAGAATTTATTGGCCGAGTTTACAAAGACTACAGAGAAAAAATTGGATTGGATTCAAAATTCAAAAGGCACAAAAGGTTTTAGCCAAAGTTGTGTGACTGCAAGCAAAGCCCCAATTTTACAGAAATGAGAATTGAGAACTGAACAAGCGTTTAAATGCTAAAGGATTGAGAATTGAGACTTGGTATGATTTTTTTTAGTTGAATAAATAAGCATAAAAGTCACAGCCAAAATGATTTTTTTAGGATGCTCAAGGTGTAAAAATCACCACAAAACTTGGTTTAGAATTTATTAGCTCAATTTAGAAAAATTAGAGACAAAAAATGCTCGAGATATAAATTTGAAGGTTGAAAATTCAAATTGAAAATTTAAAAGGTACAAAAGGTTTTAGTCTTAAATTGTGTGAGTCTAAACTCCAAGCGGAGTAGACCACTTTACAAGTGTCCAGTGTCCAGATTAGGTGGCCGGTCAGTGTAGTTGGTAGTAGGTTAGTTGGTTCAATGCTCATAGAACTGGGTCCCAGTGGGCACCACTGCCAACCGATCGCCTGGCGTTGAGTGCTCGTTCTTATGATGAAAATGTCCACAGCCAAATTCAAATTTAAATCAAACTTATAAATAAATAAAATCAAACAATGCAGAAAAATAACAATTACGGACCATCAGAAAGAACAAGTACGAGTCTTACCAGCTCGGAACTCGGTTCTTTTTTTTGCAGATGCTGACGAAGTCCAGAGCGCGAGAACCAGAGCCATCATCACCACAAGAAACTTGAGACTGAAACTCGTCATCTTTTCTCTACTTTGTAGTTTTTGGTTTGTAGTTTACCAACGAGAGTTGAAAGTTGAAAGTTGGAGCGTGGAGTAGCAGAACAAGAAGAAGAAGAAAGAAATAAAGAAACAGGATTTGCTTCAATTTCAGTTGGCTAGTTTTGTTTTGCTGTCGATTGTCAATTGTCGAATGTCGAATGTAAAATGGAGTGGGATACTTTTGTGAGCACAGGATCCCAGTTTTTATACTCGACGGCGGAAAAAAAACAAGCAAAACAATGAAAAACATTTTCTAATAAGCTCATGGAATTTTACAGAAATACATTGACATAAATCTGGATCCGCATTCAGATTCAATTTCCTGCCTCTAAATCCTGCACACTGTACAATGTACAACCAACAGGAAAATTCGCATCCTAATTTTGTTTTTTATTTCAAAATAAATAACCGCGTCTTGTGCTTGAGAAAACGAGAACATAATTGCTCAATTCCCGTCGTTAATCTATTTGCATTTTGTTAATTCATGCTCCAGGCATCCTCATCCAATTAACGTCCAATGATCATTAATCAACACACATGCAACAACATAGTACAAACAACAATACATTAAACAATTGAACAAAAACAAGGTGACGTTTTCCTTTTCGTAAATTTGTAATTTGCATTTAGTTTAATTTGCTATGTCTCAAACAGTTTTGAGTACCGTCAAGTCTTGCATTATCATACAAGGGAGGGTAATATCATACACCGCGCTGACTTTGTTCAGCATTTAATTA
>JAQGBH010006708.1:0-12052 GCA_034698265.1 Sminthurinus aureus
GAGAAAAATAATATACAATTAGGCATTACGAGCAAGACAAGAGACAGACGAAGATTCTCAAGTGTGTGCGCACAGAGCCAAAGGCTGAAAGGAGTGAGTATGAGCCTATAGTGTAGAGTGCACAATGCACAGTCTGTCTATCTACAATCTACAGTCTATAGATTTACTACTCACAATAGCTTGGAGCTTTGAGGGAAACAGAAAACACATGTAGTAAATGTGTGTTCTAGGCTTTCTAAAGTTCATATCTCCATGTAAAATGTACAATATGTACTCTTTTTTATAATGTTTGTATGCAATCAATTCATTTAATAAATCTTTGTTTCTGTTGGTTTTTTAGGTTGTGATCGGAATCTAAATTAGTGAAAAAAGTTCTTTTTTGAACAGGTATGCAAACTTTTTGAATGTTTAGATATTTAATTGATATTTAAAAAAGCATGCGATTACCTATAAATTTTCCATTTGTTGTTCTGCATATGTACAATGTACAATATACGATATTATGTCATGCATCTTTGTTTGTTCACAGTTATGTGAACTTGGTACATGAGTATTGAGTATTGAGGCGTGTGAAGCTGGATACATGATACAGAATTTCAAATTCAAATCTAAATTCAACGATATCTGTATATTTTTTTGGTCAGTTATCGTTTTGTTACTCTTCAACAGCACATCAAAATTCCCCACTGTCGTTTCCATATGTACAATTCCCTTTTAAAATTTGCATAGGCCATGTGCTGTACACCATATGTACTCACTTATTTTTGATGGTTACTGTTTCCTTTCTCTTGTGCTTTCGCTCGTATGGTTGTTTTCCGCTTTCTCTTTGCAACTTCTAACTTGTACGTTGGACACGTGCATCTTGGATCATGAACGGAAGTGTGAAGTGCTGAAGTGTGTGTGTGACATGTCAATTTCAAATACATTTCATTTCATCAGTCATCAGTCTGTGTGTGGTGTGGTGTGTACTGAATTGATATCGTCTTTTGATTTTTCGAGATAATTATCTAAAATCTGGAAGGAGGGTGAAAAAATAGAAAATATCATGTGCTTGTCATTTTCGTGGAAATGATCATTCGGACTTGAATTGTGCTTGGAATGTGGAATATGGATTGTGGATGAGGCGGAAAAATAGATTGGAATTTACAGAGAAGGAGTACAGAGATGGAGAGTGGATGTGGGAGTAAATATGCATGCATCTCTTTGTAGATATTCTAGGAAATTTTGAACGGCACTTGATCTGCTCGATGTTCGATGAGAAAATAATCAAATGTAATAACTAATAAGATGTGCAATAGTGAGGGGGACAGTTCCACATTGTAAATTTTACACAACATGCACATTTATGACAAAATTACGTGCATATTGTATTTGAAAGGGACTGGAAGAAAATTTGAAGTAGGATGGATCATTTATTCATTGCCAATTCATGACACACACTTAAATACAAATACACTTACATGAATCGTGATCAAAACTCAAAACATATCAACAGCTCATAGTCATTGCCATCGTCATCATAATCTATGAGCTGGATGTGAATGGGAATGTGATGTGATGTGATATGATGTTCATCTCATATTGCTTTGCTCGTCTCAGAGCGAGAATTCTTGATCCTTCTCCGCCTTTTTTCTTCACTCTCTTCTCTCTTCTATCCGACCACTCAACGAGTCGGTTTCAGTTTCCCAGTCATCTTCTTTGAGAGTCGAGAGTATTTGAGTGTTGTGAGTATAGTAGTCACAACACACAAACACATAGACACACACACACTTCCACTTGACGTCAAATATTTCTACGGAAAAAAGACGTTCGCATACTCATCCTCTTATTCTGACTGCTTCCATATATGTAGATTTTAGATTGTAGATACTTGGAGAAAACAAGGGAAAAAAGAGCAAAAAAGTTGAGGAATTCCCTCTCCATCATTTCCTCATGGTTGCCTCAAATGGCTGTATAAATATATTTTCTTTACATTACATTACATAAGGAAAACACATCAAACATTACATCACACTCACATAAATAATATTATGACATGGGACTGTCACAAATGGAATTCACGAGTGGGGAAGGTCCTTCACTCAAAATTATTATTACATTAGATTTCACACATTCTATCACATCTAAATCTACATCGACATTTGATTTCAAGATTCTAGATTCTAGACAATTTTATTCGTATTATTATTAGCATTTTTATTATTATCTTACATCACACATTTTACATTATAAATAATAATAGATTTAAGAGTATAGTGTTCTAGGAAAACAGGGAAAATGAAAGTTTGCTCAACTTTAGTCGCCTAGTTTTTATTGTCTAATACTTAAAGGAATGAAAGAGGAAAGCATGTACAACGTACAGTCAACAGTATCTTTTGTCCGAGGCAGTTTTTGTCTCAAAGCTCAAAACTGAAAACTGAAAACTCAACACTAAATAAAGTTGTGACGTATTTGAGGCCGATGCTGATGCTGGAAAAGGCAGAATCGGACTTGGAATTGACTAGGAACTAGGAACCAGGAACCAGGAGAAAATTTGAAATTGTGAAGGAAGGAACGTAAAGGATACATACATCATGAGAACTCAGTACTCAGAGGATTATGAAGTATTAGGAAATACAGAGAAAGGCAAGTAAGAGAACCAGAGATGATGGAGTGTACAAGTATGTGATCATATATTTTATTTGGTTGATGTGGGGGGAAATGTTGATGTGGATGTGGGATGTGGATGTATAGGGGAAACTGCGATAGCAATTTGAAAATTCTGCCATTACGACGAAAACCACTTACCGCATACTACGAGTGGAAGGGTAAGCAAGGAAAAGAAAGAGAGAGTGAGAGAGAGAGACGTTTCCACTATATTATATTGAAACTATTGGCAGAAAACTCTCTCTTTTCTCTTTCGTTCATTTCGCTCCTTTTCTCTTTCCTCTCACCTCAACTGTGTACCATGCAGCATATATATAGTATGTATATTATATAATGCGTTCAGAATTTTTCATGGAATGAAATGAATGGACTACAATCTAAAATAGCTACAATCTACAATAGCTAGGACATACATATTTCACCACCAAACTTCCTGTCTACTGTCTACCCATTACCTATATCTACATTCTACACACGCTGTATTCTGTATCACAGTGTACGTATTATACAGAGATAAAAGTAAGAAATATTGCAGCATGATTCTTCTATTAAAGTGCATTCAATGGTCATATCATGAAGAGCGCGTGGAAAATTGTAATGAAAATAAAACGATTCTTCCATGTTTTTTTGTCATCTCTTCTTCATTCTTCCTTCCAAGTTTTACCCTTGACATTGATCTTGAGTCTTTAGTCTAGAATCTTGAGTCCTGAGTGCTCAAGTTCTGTTTCTATCTTCTGTCATTCATTTCTGGTGTACAATGTTACTTACAATGTACAGCAATATGTCATATATATTGTGTACTGTGTATAAATATCTACACTTTTTATTACTCTTGAGCACGAAGATGTTAAATAGTTTTCAGGGTTTACACATTAAAAAAAAACAACGAATACACAGAACGATTATCATGAGAATGACATTTGTCAATGACAACATTGACAACTAGATTCTAGATTCCACTTGATTTAATCCGCCAATGTTAACATTTGAAAGCTAATTACTGTACTGCTGAAATGAATGTTTTTTGGAATTCATTTCCCTTTCCATTGCTCATTGTTCTGTTGAAAAAGCTAACGTTGTAAAAATCTTTTGCAAGCTAATTTTATATAATGAATGATAATGAATAAAATTCATCATTGCTTTCTTCCTGTAAAATTATTTTATAATATGATGAGAAATGAACAAAAAAGTTAAGAAATCTCTAAAATAGTACCATGTCAACAGTTAAAACATCATGTGTATTTTGTTGTGAACTGCAATGAGAAAATAATATATGAAATTTTGTAATTGGTGTAGTTTTCATTGTGGATATTTATTCATTATGCATACAGCATTAGTGAGAATGATATTTTGAGTGTACATGTGAGTTTTACGGTATGGGACTATGCCCAAAACGTTTTTTACAGTATTCGATCCAAGTAATAATGTTCAAAAAAGACCAATCAATTTATGGAACAGAAGACTAACTAGAGACTAGACTAACTAGAGACGGTACATTTTATTATTGTGTAATAGAACTGAAGAATTGTAGCATTGAAATAAGTGAAGCAAACATGAGTGACAAAAATAATAGAGAATGTTCACAGGTTGACATCCTTCTGTCCTTCAACTCCGTTGACACCCTGTAATTTAAGGGTTTGTATCTGAATATTTAAGTAGGCACGCTATACGCTAACATTGACTTTTTCGCAGAAAGAGGCAATATACAAAAAGTCATACTTTTACTTGTTTGTTGGTGTCCATTCCGAAAGTAATGCTCGTCACTAGTCACTAGTCTAGGCTGTGGCAGTCGGGAATTCACGTCGTAGGAAAAATTTCGAGCAATGCAAAGGAATAATGGTAATACTTCAATATACGCTATATACTATACTCTAGACTCTGTACTATACACGCGCCAACCCAGTGATGACGGTTTATCCGTACATGGCTCCTGGCTCAATGCTCAATGGCTAAAAATTATTATTTGTTCTATTTTTCTCATATTTCAGAAAGAATAGGAAGCAAAAATATAAGTCCATATAACAAATGGATATACTACATATATATATAGTATATCATAGCTCTTGTAGTATGAGGTATGATAGATTCCTGTATTGGAAAACTACTTGTCCAAAAATGTCACAAATAAATAATGGCCTACCTCCTTTCCTCTCGCTCTATGTATAAAATTGCACGCGATTTCACATTTTTGCGCGAGAAGGCAACCACAATTTCTATTCACTTGCTCAATATGGGTAGTCATATCATTATTATAATATTATATATTCAGTGGAAGAGGAATCAGTGGCTAGAAGCTAGAATATAGAACGTAGCACATGATACACACATTTCCATATGATGTTCAATGTTCACACGTACAGAAACAGAGATTGGTATAGATTATAGATTTGAGAGAAAGTTCGTGTGGTTTGGCATGTCATCGGTCATCCTCTATCGTCTACCGTCCGTCGTTATCTTTATCTACTGTGTTTCTTTGTCTTTGGTTTCTTTCCTCTTTTTGACTTATGGAAGGCAGTAGCTAGGAGGAAATGGAAGAGAAAAAGGAAAAGTTCTTTCCGAGTTAAAAATAAATTATACTTTTTCTTTGCTACAAAAAACCGTCATAAACTTTATGCATATCTATAGGTTTCAATGTACATTGTATGTTGTATGTATCTATCATACATGCGTAGAAATACGTCAAGAGTAAGAGAATATCAATGTTATTTTTCCAATATTTATGAAAGGTATAGAATGTAGAATGCGTTTGGAAATAAAAATTGTGACTTTCTTTTCCTATACCTGTCTTCGGTGTGGTTTGGTTTGGTATGCTGTGATATGAGCTTGCTACTCGCTATGACCACCTCGGTTTACTTGGCGTGTTTTCCCATTATTTCAACTGGAATTCGGGAAAGGACGTAAACACACAAGAGGTTCTAAGTTCTAAGTGATCAATAGGTAATCAATACACTATATTTCTATATTTTACATGCACGGTTCTCTCACTGAAAATCAAGTGGAAAATACATAAACTTTCTCTACTATTGCGATTTCCCTCACTCTTGTTTGGTTTGGTATGGATTGATTTGGGCTGGCCAGCAGTTAACTTGACTAATAGTCAATCGATGTGGAGTCGAGTGGTTGAATTGCATAGTGCAGACTGCATGTATAAAATAGAGCTGTAACTGCACTGAAATGTAGTGATATTACCAGCACCCCGCAATTCTAGATTCTAGAAACGGTAGAAACTAGATAAAGAATTTCTAAGGAACTTTAGAAAAGTTTGTGGAAAAACACGATAAAAAGTGTATATTTTATATATATGTGTAACATTTTGTAAATAAAACCCTTTGATTCATGATGAGACGGATAAAAGATAGTTCTTTTGAAAGTGATCAGCGTATTTATCTGTGTATATTATGTATGCATAAAAATAGAGGGAAGGACATTATACAAAATTTTGTTGTATCGATGAATTGTATAGTGTTTGTGAAAAGAGTATGGATTTTCCAGAATATTCTGGGATTTTGAGGCAAGCTTTAATATTCTGCTGGCGCATTAGGAAAATTATCTACAAGCTGAAGAGAGAAGCGTTGATAAAGGATTAAATGGCTGTTCTGTTATGCAGTGTGCAAAGTACAGTGTTCGGATTTCGGGTGTTTTGTACTTAATGTGCTCAATCTAATTTTTTCACACCCCTCCGGACTAGAAACTAGAAATTCGAAACCTTTCAATAGTTCAATAGCATACTAATGTATGTAATGTTATGCTATTTAGCCTGTTTCATGTATCTTCTTTATCTTTTCCGCAACGTTTACAGATTGCTATAGTATTATTAATCGTTACGTGGCGTGTGAGTGCATGATATAGCATAAAATACTGAATAGTCAATGTGTGTCTAGCTAAAGAAAGCTATGCATAATATATCTAGGCGTCTTTACAAATTTTCTATGCATCCGCATTATGCTATGAATGGCTCATTATTAGGCCTCCGGTATTTGTCTTTTTTTTATCTCCTGCTTTCTCCTCCAACTTTTACCCTTTGACGATCTAAATTCTAAACGATGGTATAAAAACTAATCGTCATAACACTGCAATAGATATTAGCGGCTTGAGTTTTTAATCTTTATAGCCTCGATCAAAATACTCAATGCTCAATGCTCAATACCTCTGCCTATGCATTTCATGTTTCAGATGTTAAACAAATGACTATAAAAATGAACCAGGGATAGACTATAATAATAATAATAAGACCGCAGAAATCCAAAATACAAAAAGGAAAATAATGGCAAACGTAGGATCAAATACCAAGTATAGAAGTCGGTAATTTCCCTAATGATAACTATCCCGAATGTAATGGTAATTTTCAGTCTGATCTGTTTATTACGATCTCTTTATGCTCAATGGTCAATGGTCAATGCTTACATAAAAATTAATTATGTTCAATTAGGTTTCTTTCAATAGTTTTCATGGATTGTATTAGGAAAATCTGTATTCATTTTCATCCATAATTCGCAGGTTCAAATTATTATTACTCCTATTTTAATTATGTAAAGTTTTGAAATGTACAGAAAATGCACAGTATATTCAGTCTTTACACTTTTATGAAACTGAAATTGGGTATTATTTTTATCCAGAGGATAGAGGATTTCAAAGTATACCATATTATACCGTCCAATAAAAAAGTTTACCATGGCTAAAATAATTTGATCTATAATGGGATCACCTTGTGGAAGCTAATGTTATCAAGACCTGGATTGTTTGTGCAAAGCGTGGAGCTTCTGTAGTCTGTAGGTGTGCATTTGTAAAGAAAAATAACGGGAAAATAAAAAAACATACATCATGGATCATGGGGATACATGCAGCATGCCGGCGCTTACTACTAATGGATTGTGTCAATTTCGGCTCCCGTTCCATTCTTTTACATTTACTTTCTCTGTGTAAACTACAAAACACAAACTAAAACATGGCAAATACCAAATTCCAAATGGCAATATGGTGAATGTTAATACTAATGTTTTTTTGCATTGTGTCTCAACGAGCTTCGCAAGGAACAAGGAACTAGGCACGAGGCACCAGCTCCATCGAAGTCGACATCGAAATCGACATATCAACCATGTATAGAAAGACGGGAGAGTGTACAGTGTAAAGTGTAGAGGAAGAACACACAAGATAAGCTTCATTTTTAGTTCTGGTTCTAGTTCTAGTTCTCGTTTCTATCAGTTTCTATATTTTGTATACCAACTCTCCACGTGGGAATCCGAAATATCCCTATATCCTTGGTAATGTTGACGATAGGATTGTATAAAAAAATAAAACTATGGGCAAGGAGATACGAGATAGGAGGTGTAGATTTACAATGTACATGTACAACTGTTTGCAGTTTTTTTCCAAAATTGGGAGAGAATCTAGAATGTAGAACCAGGCACGATTCGATCGAAGACTTTTGTACACATCCATATGAGAACAATAACAATCACAATCCACGGAATACATGTGTGTTCGATGTGTGTTAGTATAAAATATAAAACATGTTGAAAGGAATAATAAAGAAATTGAGGTGATATCTGCTGCTACTCTAGAGCTGTTACTCTATATTCTTATCTTATTGTTGTATTCTATTGCAGTTTGTCTTGTATTGTATTGTGCTGTAGATTGTAGATTGTAGCTACACCAGCTCATTCAGCATTCAGTATTATTTTCCATTCTATCAGCCGGTGACGGTAGTTTTTTCTGACTCTGGTTTTTTTTTCTTTGCTTTTCTTTTCAGGTTGTTCAAAGTTGTAAGCTCATTTTTTATTTCATCACTATCTATTTTGTTTGTATTTTGATACTTTTCTCTGTATTCATTCGAGCATTAGCTATCATCATTATTGATTGTTGATAGCATAGAAATGGTATTTTTGGAATTTTTTATTGCTAAAAATGATTTGTTACTCTAACATTTTTAATACTACGTGGAGTAATATTTTTTATTGACATGATATGATATGGCGTGAGCAAGATACGCTGTCAAATACCCATCTCTATAATATTACGTAATAATTTAAGTAATGAATTTTGATTTTGATTTGAGCTTGAATTTAATCATTTTATTAGATTTTCCAGTGTTGAGTGTTGAGTGCTGAGTATTCGCAAAATATAACTCATGTATATCATATAGATATCTCAAGAATTGAATGACTTGTTAGGATTGAGAATTGAATTGAACTAGTTTACCGTACATTCTGATAAAAGTAGTTGTAGCCATGAAAAGGCATGGAGGGATAGAAATGTTTTGAGTAGTATTGTATATTGTATAGAAAATGAAATGAAATGAAACCAAACAAATATTGAAAGCAGCCAATACAAATTCTGTCTATTTTTATCCTCTTGAAGTATTATTTGGTTTCCGCTTTTTGAATTATGGAGAGATTTTTTCTGTCTTCTATGTCCAATGTACAATGTACACTGTTCAAGTATTCACCTCTTCAAAAACTTGTTGAGAGTTGTATTGGGGAAAGACAAGAGATATGATGATGCTCTTTTGTGATTAGCTCGTAATTAGAAATTCCAAACAAATCTATAGACTAAAGACTAAAGACTGTAGACTGTAGACCAAAAACTAGAAGAGTGGGTATTCAATAGTCTGTATAAAAAGTCTGGTATCGCGTCATTAATTTTACTATGATATGCTCTGCATTTGGTATTTGGTAGTACTTTTCGAAAGAACAGAACGGGAATAGAAAGCGAGCTCCGTGTTTCGTATAATATACATATGTATGATATAGCATTTTGCAACTAGTACGACTTCAAATTTGATTGCGAGAGACAGACGAGGAAACCATAATGTGATCAGTGTACAGTATCATGTATGATGCATGATGAAGGTGGCCAATTTTCATTAGATTTATTTCCATGGTCAATGTCCATTGTCGTTGCTCATTGCTCATTCCTTTTGGTAAGACATGAATTTTCAGATCACATTTTCCATACGAATCTCTCTCTCTTTCTTTCTCTTCTGCTCGACTATGTGGAGTACAAAATTAGAATTAATGAAGCCCCTTAAAGCCTAGATTAGTTCGGTCTTCAACCGATCAAAACCCATAACAATATTCAATATTGGGACACACAAGATGGAATCAGAGAATCAGGTTTTATTCCAGTATTGCAGAATAGTATAATATTTTTATCCACGTAATGTGGCTCAATTTATTTTATTATACATTCTAAAAAAAGTCTAGCACCCGATCCTACCTTTCATCTTTGGCCATCCTCTGTTTTTTCCGTTCGAAATGTATATTGAATTTAAATACCAGTAACCAGTACCATCAACCAGCATCTTTCCAATTTGCAATCTTGTATGTTATCTAATACTTTGAATGAATGATGTAGATGTAGAGTGATAGCTGTTTGGTGTAGTACACATCATACATATACACTGTCATTCACTAATCGTATATCACATATCACATCCATTGCAACCCTGAAAGCAGCACTTGAAAAAGCCTTTGCCATTTGAAATTTGAATTTCGAATCAATCATATCCCGTCTTCCACATTCTAGCTTTTAACCTTCAAAAGGGAACTCAAGTTTGTCCTCTGTATTGTTTGTATTGAAAATTGTAATCTAAATAGAATACAACTCAAAAGTAAACAAAATTTGGATGACTGAGAAATGGCAAGATAATATCTCATTAATGTTTAATCTCCAACATGCAATAACTTTTGTGGATGTGCATGATAATTAGAAATGCATTTCGTGCCTATTGGTTACTGTATTTTGTATGTATTTTCCTTGTGCAAGATATGCTGACGGAGATAATAAGTGTAGACTACATCCTGTATCCTGTATCCTTTATTTAATTTCTGTAGACTTAGACGTCTCATTAGCCAAAAACATGGTTATGTATTGTGTAAATAGTAAATAGTAAATCATAATAAATAATGATGATAGCCATCCCTTGTATTTTGTAATCCATTAAATAGCCAGTGGATATTATTGTACAAATTACACATACAGATATAAATAGATAAGCAGATTATATTTCTGCCTTTCTCTTTCTCTCTGGTTTATTACGAGTTCTAAGTTCTGATCCAAATCAGAACATTATTGAGAAAGGTCAGTTGTCTGTCTATCTGTCAGATTTGTGTTTTTTATTGTTAGTCTTTTCCTCTCTTGTTTTTCCTGTTTATTGCTCTTGCACTTGTCAATCAATCAAACAAGTCAAGTCCAAAAAACAAGCCTGAAGCAGTACTTTTTTTAGTCTTTTATTTTGGATAGCACGCGAGTTTGAAATTAACGAAATGCGTTTTGTTACAGAATGTTCAATTCTCAATTCTCAATACTCAACACAGGCATACCGTTTACTTGATAAAAAAATCACTGGATAAAATAACAAGAAAACTCTTATTGTAATAAGTTTGCAAAATGGCGTTGACCTGTGGTTCCTTATTTTTCATGTGGATTACTATTTACTATCACCTATTATGTATTATGTTATGAACCTTTTTTTATGAAAATTGTTATGACTATGATTTTTTACATTATCATTACTCGTTACTCGTTACATTTGATCATCCGATGTGATGTGAATAGGGACTTGTATCTTATGCAAGGTTCTGGACGTAGGAAGCTGAAATAAGTAAGCCAAAAAGTAGAAGCAGAAGCATCTGCTACTCCTTTTACTTTTATAGCTTTATGGAATGGATTTTCTTATGTATAAATTTTTAAGGGAAAAGTTCAATGTGATGAGGTTGTTGCATTTCTACTTCCTGCTTTACATTATGTACAATATTATACACTCTAAATAAATATACCAAGAAACCCGTATGCCTGATACAAATATCATAGGCTTGTGTGCATATTTGACTCTGTTCAAAAGACTTTAAAGCAGTGTCCAGGGAATGACAATCGAGAGTGAGTCAAAAGCCAAGACCAAAGCAAAAGCTCAACAGTATACTGTATAGTCTATAGTCTATAATGGGGAGGTATTTATGAATTCTGAATCCAGGGAAAACTAATCAAATTCCATTAGCTAAAAGTTAGCATGGTAAAATTTTAAGGTAAAAGCTCCAGAAACACATGCCAGTTTACTTTGTACTCTTTACAGTGTACACTGTACATGTGCATGCGACTTATATAGTGCTACTTATGTATTATGTATACACAATACACATTCTATTTTGTACTTTATACTTGCTACTATGACGGTGCTGTGTATAAGTGTGTAAAGCAAAAAGCACAAAGTAGAAAGGAAGGAGCATGATTGTATATTATGAAATATTGTAACTTGTATAAGCGGATTTGCCATAAGTCTAATCCCAAATATTATGCTAGAAAAAGGTTACAATGTGCAATTTTCTCATAAATTCAAACAATTATGTAAAATACATCATTCAATAGAGTGAAATATTTCACGTTTGATGATGTATTTTATGTAATTGTG
>JAQGBH010006709.1:0-12051 GCA_034698265.1 Sminthurinus aureus
TTTGTTTATTTTTTGTGCATATTTTAAACGGCTTCAAAGTCTAGCAAGAGTTTAATGATTTTGTATCTCAATTTTCGTACAAATTTTAAACGGCGTCGAATTCTAGCAAGATTTGAATGATTTTTTGTTTATTTTTTGTGCATATTTTAAACGGCTTCAAAGTCTAGCAAGAGTTTAATGATTTTGTATCTCAATTTTCGAACAAATTTTAAACGGCGTGGAAGTCTTGGAAAATTGTTATGATTTTGTGGTTAAATTTTCGTGCATATTTTTAGCGGCGTCCAAGTCCAGCAAGAGTAAATTTATTTTGTGGCTCAATTTTCGCAGTAATTTTAAACGGCGTCGAAGTCTGGCAAAATACCAATGATTTTGTATCTCAATTTTCGTGAATGAGGATTTTCTGGCTTAGTTTTCGTGTAGTTTTTAAACGGCGTCGAAGTCTAGCAAGATTTTATTGATTTTTTGTTTTTTTTTTGTGCATATTTTAAACGGATTTAAAGTCTAGCAAGAGTTTAATGATTTTGTATCTCAATTTTCGTACAAATTTTAAACGGCGTCGAAGTCTTGGAAAATTGTTATGATTTTTATGGTTAAATTTTCGTGCATATTTTTAGCGGCGTCGAAGTCCAGCAAGACTAAATTTATTTTGTGGCTCAATTATTGTGTAAATTGTAAACGGCGTCGAAGTCTAGGAAGATTTTATTGAATTTTTGTGCATATTTGAAACGGCGTTAAAGTCTAGGGAAAGTTGAATGATTTTTTGTCTCAGTTTTCCTAGAAACTTTAAACGGCGTCGAAAGCTTGCAAGAGTTTAAGGATTTTCTGGCTTAGTTTTCGTGTATTTTTTAAACGGCGTCGAAGTCTAGCAAGATTTTATTGATTTATGGCTCAATTTTTGTGTACATTTTAAACGGCTTCGAAGGCTAGCAAGAGTTTAGTGACGTTTTGGCTCATTTGTGCACAAATATTAAACGGCGTCCAAGCCTAGTAAGATATTAATAATTTTAAGCTCATTTTTTTGTGTATAGGCTAAACAGCGTCGACGTCAAGCAAGATGTTAAAGATTTTGTGACTCAATTTTTGTAGAAGTTTTAAACGGCGTCGAATCCAAACAAGTTTGAAAGAAAATCGACGTCATCCAATATAATATAAACTTTTAAGAGCATGAAATTGGAAAAGTAGGTGCAAAAAGTTGCTATGGGCAGCCGAATTTTAATTTAGCAATTTATGACTTTGTAGAGTACGCACAAAGAAAGGTAAAAAATGGGAAATACGTGATTTGGATTTGATTGAGAACAAGTAATGGCTTTTAAAGAAAGAAGTGAGACCGAAGAAGGGAGAGTGGATGAAATATTTTGGGCGAAAAAGAAAAAAAAGCGCCCTCGTGATTGAGAATGATAGTCATGGGATTGAAATGATAAGAAAGGATGAAGATTTTAATTATCTGGGAGATTTTATTGCCCATTTCGCTTTTCTGGTTCTTAGACCTTAGTTGTTAGTTGTAAGCAAAATGTTCAGTTTAGGTAAAAAGCTGTCATCAAAACTAGATATAAATGCATAATAGTATGGGAAAGGAGCGTTGTATTTCCAGTTTCCTTGAGTCTTGAGTCTAGACGTGAGGATCCAATGAATTAAAATGAAGGCATAGCGTCATCTCCCAACAATCATCTAATTTACATTTTAAACTGGAACATTTTAAACTGGAACATTTTAAATGTGAACTGGATTACATTTACACACACTTCCAATTTTAGAATTTTGATGCAAATCTAGTGACTAGAGAGTCTCTCAAATTTTAAACTTTGATTTTTGTCCGTAGAATAAACTGTGTAGGAACGCTTTGTCTATAAACTTTTTTGTACGTGTTCTTGTAAAATCTGTTACGTGTCAATCATACTGTAAAGAAGGGTCATTTCTGATAAAACTCGGACACCTAAGTACGTTTTCTACATTTTTACATGTCCACTTCCAAAGCCGTAAATTTGAGGCTAGGAATTGCCAGTTTAGTCTCAACAATGTAATTTGTTTTATATTTTTAGAATCTAGTAGAGAACGAGCCAATCGTTGATTGTTCCCCATCACTGTAGACGGAGCTTGTACAATTACAAGAGCTTTCTGGTTACAACACTGACAAGTTTTTCCCACGGATTGTTGGAGGCTAATTGGTGAGTGCTAGATTTATATCGAATGCCTGCTAATATTTTATTTTATTTTATTGTATTTTGCTTTATTAACGTGTTCAACACGGTTCGAAAAAAGTCATCCGTGACATCTTTTGGTGAAATGTTTGACTGTGGAATTGTTTTTGGTGAAGTGTTTAATGTTAAAATGCTTCCGTGTTGATATGTTCAACGTTGATCTGTTTTATGTTGAAGTGCGAATTGTTGAAATGTTTAATGTGTAAATGTTGGTTGTTGAAACGCCTATTGGTGATATATCCAAGTTAGAAATGTTTTTGTTGAAGCCACACAGATTGGATTAAAGATAAAGATGCTCAAAAATTTTAAGCGAGTACTAATTTTGGTTATAAACTTTTTTCTGATGTTACAGGCCCTCATTCACAATAATCTTGTCAACATGCCAAAACAAGCATTAAGAACCAAAAGCAATCCGAAACTTAATAAGCATAAAGGTATTTTTGAGTCGGAAGATACGCCGGATGGAGTTTATGTTGTTCACGATTCCCAGAAGCAAAGCTATTATAAAAGCAAGAACATCAATTATGAAACGATTCCAGATTTTCAAAAGTCAGATTTTACAGCTGATGATGTGAAGAAAATGATAGACCACGTTCTGCAGCAGCCTGTTTGGCGAGCAGCATGGGATGAAAAATATGCTGAATTCTTTGAGCCGACGAAGAACACTAAAGATGAAGCAGTTGATTTGTTTGGGGATGAAAAACGCTTCAACGGGATTCCCATGAAGCCAGCTTTGTCCGAAAGCCTGGTAACAGATGATGAAACGTTACAGAAATGTTTGACACGCAATTGTATTTCATTTACTTCGATTCCCTTTGAATACCGGTAAATGCGAGATTTATTATTACAGCCATGCTTTATGAATATGAGTATGTGTAGGATTGAATAACTGTTTGAAAGATTTGTTTGCAATATGGTATTTAAGTGCTAATCACCTGTTACTATTATTTGGAACATTACAGAAAACACTGGTGTAAATACAAACGCAGTTTCACAGAAGGTCAATCATCAAATCTTTACTATTGTCGACTTTTCCATAGTGGTACGATTTGCCAAAGTCAACCAGTTGCATCTACAGAAAAACTGTTTAATCACATGTGTAGCAGTTCTAACATTTATCCGTTACGTTGTTACCCATGCAAGCAGCCGTTCAATTCAATCCGAAAAGCAAAGGAACACGTGAATCCAAAACTCAACGGCAATTTTGGAAAGCATCAAGAAAACCGTAAGTCAATTAAATGTTTTTAAATTATCAAAGTTTTAGCAGTTCAACATTTGATTGCTTACGAGGGTTAGTTGGAATGCAGCATATTTTTGTCAATATTAAGAATACAAATGGTCTTCAGGAGAAATTTAGGCTTTGCTGCACCACAAAGTCAAGCATGTTGTTTGCATGATATATAGAACAAACACATTTAGATACAGGAGCAAGTTCATCAATATGTTTGGAAACCATCGTTACGAAATTAACAATATGGGTACAGATGAGGAGTAATTGAAACAATTTCGCATTCCGAGTAGGTACCGTGCGGGATAAAAAAAACCCCGTATTCATCGATACACAATTTATTGCATATTCGAATACTTCAGTTTAATTGCTATTTATGCTGAAAATTTCAAGTCTCGAGCTCAACTAAAAGTATTTTACAAAATCACTGTTAAATAGCTGGTAACAGAGTTCAAAAGTAGACAAACCAAAACTCGCCGATAGTGAATATTGTAACCCTTTCCTGCGAACTAGTAACGCAACACTCCTCCCGTACACATATGGCAAAACGCAAAGGCCACTATTAGTCTAGCTAAGAGAAATGGCTATTACTATGGCTATGAGAAACGGCTGTTACTCTGGCTAAGAGAAATGGATATTACTCTGGCTAAGAGAAATAGCCAAAACTCTGGCTAAAAGAAAGAGCCATCACTCTGGCTAAGAGAAATAGCTATTACTCTGGCTAAGAGAAATGGCTATTACTCTGGCTAAGAGAAATGGATATTACTCTGGCTTAGAGAAATGACTAGTGCTCTAGCTAAGAGAAATGGATATTACTCTGGCTAAGAGAAATAGCCATAACTCTGGCTAAAAGAAATGACTTGTGCTCTGGCTAAGAGAAATGGATATTACTCTGGCTAAAAGAAATAGCCATTACTCTGGCTAGGAGAAATGGATATTACTATGGCTAAGAGAAATGGCCATTACTCTGGCTAATAGAAATGGCTATTACTCTGGCTAAGATAAATGGCTATTACTCTGGCTAAGAGAAATGGCTTTTTTTCTGGCTAAGAGAAATGGCTAGTGCTCTAGCTAAGAGAAATGGCCATTACTCTGGCTAAATCAAATAGCCATTACTCTGGCTAAAAGAAACGACTTGTGCTCTGGCTAAGAGAAATGGATATTACTTTTGCTAATAGAAATGGATATTACTCTGGCTAAGAGAAATGGCCATTACTCTGGCTAAAAGAAATGACTTGTGCTCTGGCTAAGAGAAATGGCCATAACTCTGGCTAAATCAAATAGCCATTACTCTGCCTAAGAGAAATGCCTATTACTCTGGCTAACAAAAATGGCTATTACTCTGGATAAAAGAAATAGCCATAACTCGGGCTAAGAGAAATAGCCATTACTCTGGCTAAATCAAATAGCCGTTACTCTGGCTAAGAGAAATGGATATTGCTATGGCTAAGAGTAATGGCCATTACTCTGGCTAATAGAAATGGCTATTACTCTTTCTAAGACAAAAGGCTATTACTCTGGCTAAGAGAAATGGTTTTTATTCTGGCTAAGAGAAATGGCTATGACTCTGGCTAACAAAAATGGCTATTACTCCGGATAAAAGAAATAGCCATAAGTTCGGCTAAGAGAAATGGCTATTACTTTGGCTAAGAGAAATGGCTATTACTTTTGCTAAGAGAAATGGCTACTTCTCTTGCTAATTGAAATGGTTATTACTCTGGCTAAGAGAAATGGCTACTACTCTGGCTAAGAGAAATAACTATAACTTTGGCTAAGAGGAATGTCTATTATTCTGGCTAAGAAAATTGGCTGTTAATCTGGCTAAGAGAAATGGCTATTACTCTGGCTAAGAAAAATGGCTTTTACTCTTGCTAAGAGAAATGACTATTACTTTGGCTAAGAGAAATGGCTATTGCTCTGGCTCAGAAAAATGGCTTTTGATTTCCCTCAAAGAAATGGCTCTTACTCTGGCTAAGAGAAAAAGCCATTACTCTGGCTAAAACAAATAGCCATTACTCTAGCTAAGAGAAATGGATATTACTCTGGCTAAGAGAAATAGCTATTACCCTGGCTAAGAGAAATGGCTATTACTTTTGCTAATTGAAACGGTTGTTACTCTTGTTTAGAGAAATGGCTATAACTTTGGCTAAGAGAAAAGGCTAGTAGTCTGGTTAAGAGAAATGACTATTATTCTGGCTAAGAAACATGGCTTTTGCTCTGGCTAAAAGAAATGGCTATGACTTTGGCTTAGAGAAATTGATATTACTCTGGCTAAGCGAAATAGCCATTACTCTGGCTAAGAGAAATGGATATGACTCTTGCTAAGAGCAATAGCTATTACTCTGGCTAAGAGAAATGGCTAATACTTTTGCTAATTGAAATGGCTGTTACTCTGATATAGAGAAACGGCTATTGCTTTGGCCAAGAGAAATAGCTATTACTCTGGCTAAGAGAAATGGGAATTACCCTGGCTCAACGAAATGGCTATTACTTTAACTAACACGTAATAGGAATTGCTGTTACTCTGGCTGAGAGAAATGGCTATTACTCTGGCTAAGAGAAATGGCTTTTGGTCTGGCTAAGAGAAATGGTTATTACCCTGGCTAAGAGAAATGGCTATTACTTTTACTAATAGAAATGGCTCTAACTGTGACTTAGAGAAATGGCTATTACTCTAACTAAGAGAAATGGCTTTTACTCTGGCTAAGAGAAATGGCTTTTACTCTGGCTAAGAAAAATGGCTATTACTTTTGCTAAGACAAATTTCTATTACTTTGGCTAAGAGTGATATGGCTTTTACTCTGGCTAAGAGAGATTGCTATTACTTTTGCTAAGACAAATGGCTATGACTTTGGCTAGGAGAAAAGGCTATTACTCTGGCTCAGAGAAATGGCTATTGCTTTGGCTAAGAGAAATGGGTATTACCCTGGCTAAGCGAAATGGCGATTTCTTTAACTAATACGTAATAGGAATGGCTGTTACTCTGGGTCAGAGAAATGGCTATTACTCTGGCTAAGAGAAATGCCTTTTCTCTGGCTTAGAGAAATGGATATGACTCTGGCTAAGAGCAATAGCTATTACTCTGGCTAAAAGAAATGGCTATGACTTTGGCTTAGAGAAATGGATATTACTCTGGCTAAGAGAAATAGCCATTACTCTGGCTAAGAGAAATGGATATGACTCTGGCTAAGAGCAATAGCTATTACTCTGGCTAAGAGAAATGGCTAATACTTTTGCTAATTGAAATGGCTGTTACTCTGACATAGAGAAATGGCTATTGCTTTGGCCAAGAGAAATAGCTATTACTCTGGCTAAGAGAAATGGGAATTACCCTGGCTAAACGAAATGGCTATTACTTTAACTAATACGTAATAGGAATTGCTGTTACTCTGGCTGAGAGAAATGGCTATTACTCTGGCTAAGAGAAATGGCTTTTGGTCTGGCTAAGAGAAATGGCTTTTGGTCTGGCTAAGAGAAATGGCTTTTGGTCTGGCTAAGAGAAATGGTTATTACTCTGGTTAAGAGGAATGGCTGTTATTCTGGCCTTAGAGAAATGGCTATGACCATGGCTTAGAAAAATGGCTATTATTCTAGCTAAGAGAAATGGGTATTACTCTGGCTAAGAGAAATGGCTATTATTCTTGATTAGAGAAATGGCTATTATTCTTGATTAGAGAAATGGTTTGTGCTCTGGCCAAAGAGAAATGGCTATGACTTTGGCTAGGAGAAAAGGCTATTACTTTCGCTAAGAGAAATGGCCTTTACTCTGGCTAAGAGAAATGGCTTTTACTCTGGCTAAGAGAAATGGCTCTAACTTTTGCTAAGAGAAATGGCTTTTGCTCGGGCTACGAGAAATGGCTATAACGTTGGCTTAGAGAAATGGCTATTACTCTGGCTCAGAGAAATGGCTATTACTCTGGCTCAAAGAAATGGCTATTACTCTGGCTAAGAGGGATGGCTGTTACTCTGGCTAAGAGAAATGGCTTTAGCTCTGGCTACGAGAAATGGCTATATTTTTGGCTAAGAGAAATGGCTATATTTTTGGCTAAGAGAAATGGCTATTACTTTGACTAAGAGGAATGACTATTACTCTGGCTAAGAGGAATGGCTGTTACTCTGGCTAAGAGGAATGGCTTTTACTCTGGCTAAGACAAATGGCCTTTACTCTGGCTAAGAGAAATGGCTATTACTCTGGCTAAGAGAAATGGCTATGGCTCTGGCTAAGAGAAATGGGTATTACCCTGCCTAAGGGAAATGGCTATTAGTTTAACTAATACGTAATAGGAATGGCTGTTACTCTGGGTCAGAGAAATGGCTATTACTCTGGCTAAAAGAAATGGCTATTACTATGGCCTAATAGAAATGGCTTTTACTCTGGCTAAGAGAAATGGCTTTTACTCTGGTTTAGAGAAATTGCTTTTACTCTGGCTAAGAGAAATGGCTACCCGACAAGCACATAGTGACGGATTTTTGTCGGTTTTTTACGGATTTGGTGGATTTCTGATGGTTATGGATTCCAGCATCAAAACAGTAGCAAAACTATATCATTTATCCTGCATCGGAAAAGTGATGCACGGTGATGAAGTTTTAATGCTGGATTCCGACAACTTTCACTAATGTGGATTTCCAGTGACGGAACGATGCCGTATCACTGATGGATTTCCGACAAGCTTCTCGCACATGCTCACTCTGTCATGGCTGATCGTACTTTTTCAAATCCAGTATTTAAGCATAAAAAGTACAATTACATAATACATTGTACTTTTTATGCTTTTTTAAACGTAGAAATACTATCGTCATTTAAAAAAAGTACGAAAGAAATTTAAAAAATTTAATTTAATTATTACTTTTTGTAATATCAGGTAGGATAAAATCCCGTGCCATTTCCTCCGAATTGCAATGTATGTAATAAGCTGAAATTGCAATACACTATACATCGAGATGTTTCTCAGCTCATTGTAGAGCTCTCCATATAATGAGAAACGGACCATTATGTACGTAATATAATGGTCCATGTCGCTTATTGCAATTAGTATAATATGAGCATGCATGCATGTACATATTTTGAAAACTAAAAATTAGAGAATAATAATAATAATCAAGTATGCTATACTATTATACAATAATGACAGCGCATGTGTGTGTGCAGCCATCACGTATCCATCAGTTTTTCGACGTCGAATCGTTGCTGGATAGACGTCAAAACTTTGTGTGAAAGTTGATGGCTCAACAGCACTGTAAAGTGACTATGTCGGCTGCGGAATCGTGTACTTTACAGACATCGACAACCACCACCGATACTTTGCCTTTCCTTAATGTACGTGCTAGTTGGGTGTGTTGTACTATAGTTTCTTATGGCTTTGTAATTTTCCGAATACATATACACAAAGGTTTAACTAGGTTTAGAACTTGGATTTTGATTTTGATTCCTTGTTATGCAACTTTTGGCTAATTTCTAATTTTGTTATCACCATGATCCACGATCCATGATTTTAGTAATATGTAATACCGTATGAAATGAAGTCATGTATATTTTTGAAATTGCTATTTCCTACGTCATCGTTTACTATTTTATGATTTCACAAGGATTTCCATTTTCCATTGACATTCAAACACGCAACACTGAACTGTAATTTGTAATATCCCAAATCACATTCATAATATATTTTTATGTACCATAATATTTGATCCGTTTGGAGTTTGGATTTTGGATTTTCCTTTGTAGGAATGTGATAAGGAATCAGCTTTCACTTTAGTATTCATTCCCTTATTTTGTCACATATTGCATACTGCATACTGAATACTGCACACAGCTCTATTTCATGTCTTTTTTCCTAGTATACTAGGTATACCTATACTCTCTCTATATGTATGCTTCATGCTGTGGACTGTAGACTACAGACTAACATAACTTACATAACTTACATAACTTTCTCGGGTACAGTTCAAAATCATTTGGATTCGTTTAGAATCCAATCTGTCTGTAAACAAGGTGAAACACGCCGTCGCCGTGATGTCCTTACAGGATCGGATCCATTTACTTTATCATGTGTATAGTGTATAGTGTATACTTACACAGCTCACAGAACACCACACCTTTGATGATGATGGTAATAAAATTACTTCCTAGTAATTTCAGACGTGTACTATTTGACATTATCAAAGTAGCTACAAGAACCACAACATTAGCCTTGTACCAGCATTCCACTTTACTTACAGTTTTTAATGGGCTACAGACTACACTAATATACGTTGTCTAGTAGTTAGTACTGCATACTGTGTATGTAGTATGTATGGCATATATTGGTATATATAGTACATGGTACGTAGTACGCAGTGCTCAGCCATGAACCTACAATTATGCCTCTGGGAAATTGCAAACAACGAACCGTATAGACTAATATCAGTTAGTGGTGGTGATTCCATTTTGCACAGCATCAGCATTGCGAATTGAGAATTGAGCATGTAAAGCAAAAACTAGAATTTTCCATACAGTGTTTGTATGATTTCAATTGACAATTTGGGAGGGTGTCAAAAATGTACCATAGATACAAATATGTAGATTTTTACATGTAGATCTTATAAATTCTGATAAAATTTCACCCATATCTCATACCTCAAGTATTCAAGTATTTTTGATCAATTCAGCCTGCTGCAAGGAAACTTGGAGAAACTACACACTATACATACTACATAAAATATAAGCCATGTTGAAAATCCCATTCATCTTCAATCTTCAATATTTACTTAAGTGTATCAAAACAGATATTTTAAGGAATAATAAGCGGATTTTTGGGTATTTTTTACATTTAAACACCCACTTTACATTTGCATCATAATTCATAAAAAATATCATGTCAATAAATACAGATAAGGGTAAATATTTTTAATTCCTTTAGAAAATGTTTGAATGCCTCGAAACTCGAAATTCAAACTCAACAGCAAGAGTACAGAATTTTACGGCATTTAATCTATCTATAAAACTTTCTCTTATTCTCTTTTCTGAGAACTGTATATTCTAGTAGCTTAAATATTTTATTTTCGTGTTTCCAACATCCAACCTTCAAGTTTCTTCATTTATTGATTGAAAACTGAGAAACTAGAACCAATTCAAGAAATGAATAAACATGTTTACCAGGTGCAACAGTATTATTTTGTATTTGTTGTTGTTGTGCATGGATTCAATACTCAAAAGCGAATACTGGATCCTGTAAAAATTTCTCCACTTTCCAACTTTTTATTCTTACAAAAGTAATTCGTCTTTATATTTTTTGAATCCTGTTCATTATATTCATGTGTACAAGTGACGACACTGGAAACTGTAGGTTCACGGTTGCTTTACGCTTCCCCATTTTTAATATTATTGTACCAAGCATCGTTTTAATGTGAGGAGAATCGCACTTGAAATAAATTCCCCGTACTTGGTAACTAAGTACAGAGGAAAAAATAAAGACGGAATTGAAAGACTTTTGTACATGTTTCATATTCTGTGACATGAACCATATAAGTTGTATGCATGTACAATGTACAATGTATAGTGTATAGTTGCTTCCACTCTTCAAACTCGAGACTTGAGACTCGAGATTTGAGACTCGAGACACTATTACAGATACAGATTCAAGTGGTCGTAAAAAGCAGTTACTGATCCAAGAAAACATTATAATGAATATCTTTGAGAGGATGAGTTGGCAAATAGTAACCAGTAAACAGTTGGCAGTCTTTCGTTTCCACAGAGAAGAGAGATCGAGGGAGCGAGAGGAGAGAGGAGATAGTAAAGTGAAAAGTGGAAAGTGAAGTAACATGGACAGAAAGAGAATCTTGTTACAAGTAAAAGTATTGTATTTTTGTCCTTTTTCGGCTTCCTCTGTCACTTACTTGCCCTCAATTCTCTACTCTCTACTCTTTACTCTCTACTCTCGATTCCACTCCACTCCACTCGAATACTTTATACTATGTATTTATCAAAAAAGAGGAAGGAGAAGAATGTAATCGTCATTGTGTGGGCGAGACGAGAGACGAGAGACGAGAGACGAGAAGAGAGAGGAGAAAGCAAAGTAAGCCTTAAAATGGACATTTTGGACAGGATATAGTATACATATAGTTGCCAGATTTTGAGACCCCAAAAAAAGTACATCCAAAAATTTTTTCTCAAAAATGGAAAGAATCCCATTTTATCTAGTGCAAGTTGATTTTTTTTAAATTTATTTTAGCAAGGTACATGTATTTTTTGTTTTCGAAATCCATACATTTGGATGGAATCATACTGCTTGCAAATTTTGTTACTTTTACTGTAAAATGGTGCTTTTCGCCCACTGGAAGACTTGTAAAAAATACAGAATTCCAATTGTTCGAGCGAAGCGAGAAAATTTTTGGAAAAACAAAGGGCTGCAAGTGCCTGCTCCATGTGCAAATCGTGATTTTTCTTACTGTTTTTGGACGTTCTTAGACCTCTAAAACATTTCGTGAACGGAACTTAAAAAATTTATCAACTTTGTACAGTGAGGATTCCAGCTTGTTCATTTCATCGAAAAACTTGATTTTTTTGTCGGATTTTAAGGCATGAGTTCTATTGTAGTTTAGCTATTTTAGGGGCAAGCAACACAAATAAAAGCCATTTTTTCAGCC